>CABHPH010157447.1:0-44135 GCA_902168325.1 Peromyscus nudipes | reverse complement strand
CCTCCCGAGTGCTGGGATTAAAGGCGTGCGCCACCACCGCCCGGGTTTTTTTTTTAAATGAGGAGAGTTTTTTGTTTTTTTTTTTTTTCAGTCCAGTTTTATCTTTCTTTGATCTTTTAGAACTCTGAAAACAGATAACAAGACATCTTTGTAAGCTAAAAGACTGCTTCACACTCAACTGTGATTTAAAAATGTTCTTAGGGTATCTTCCTCTAGCTAGGCTCCCGTCTGTATGCTGAGGGAAGGCTAAATGCTGCCCTCACCTCACAGGTGAGCCTAGTCCTTACTGAGCACTGTAGAGGAGCGAGCCTCTATTACAGCGGCAGCGAACCCTCTGTGAGCATGGGTGACTGCTGTGGGGAGCCCTCTTGGCACTCTCACTTCATTTAGAGGAGAGTATGACTTTCTTTTTCACGTGTGCTCACAAAGTGAAGGTGAAAGAACGAACTTCTGACTGGTTGTGAGTGTGCTAACTGAGGGCAAGTCCTGCCAAAGAGGGATGTAAGGAAGTGGGTAGAAGAACTGAATTTGCCTCTGATGTTTTTCGTCAGCAAGTCCAGTTAACTCCACCTTCAGAACTTACCTTGAATCTGAGTGATTTCCATTCAGCCTGCCCGTGTTTGTTTTCTGGCTGTGAAATCGAGGAAATTCCTTAACCTCTCTCCCACTCTCATTTGTAAGATGGAGGTCATAAAATGCCAATTATGAGGTTATATGAGAATCAATACTGGCTATGTAATGGCTATGAACACATTTTTATGATATTATAAATATTTGCATTAACTAGGAACATAGAGAGGAGTTTTGGAGATGGAGTACCATAATATCATTTCTCCTCACTGTGTAAGTAAGCCACTGATATTGAGGGAGGTGAAATGTCTTGGAATTTACACAATAACTTAGAGGTGAGTTTGTAGTAAGATGGAGGGCTGCAGGATGTATTAAAAAGCACTTCAGTCGTCTATCCAAAGCACCATGCTTTGATAGTGTCTGCTCCAAGGCTTTGTGGCTTGTCTAGCAAGGCTTCTGACCTCTACTCATCAATAAAGAACGCGGAGCATTGCCTAGCTCTTTCCTGCTCCATGAGAGCTTCCCACTGGGTTCAGTGCTGTTTGTTTTCTACTTAGAGACAACCCCTCATCAGAGGGTGTGGTGGTTTCCATGAGAACGGCCCCCATAAGGCTTGTATGTTTGACTGTCTGGTTCCCAGTTGGTGGACTGTTTAGGGAGGATTAGGAAGTGTGGTCTTGTTGGAGGGAGTGTGTCACCAGTGGTGGGCTTTGAGGTTTTAAAAGTCCATGCCAGACCCAGTCTTGCTCTCTCTCTGCCTGCTGCCTGTGGATCAGGATGTAAGCTCTTAGCTACTGCTCCAGCAACATACCTGCCTGCCTGCTGCCACACTCTCTGCCATGGCTGACCATGGACTAAGCCTCTGAAACTCTAAGCAAGCAAATGCTTTCTTCTATAAGTTTCCTTGGTCATGGGGTGCCTTCACAGCAATAGAACAGTAACTAAGACTGACGGCCTTAAGCCACATTTAGTACCTCATTCCTGCAGACTGACAGACCATAGTCTCTTCCCCATATTGTTCTGGGTCCTGACTGGTCACAGGTCTCTTCTCCCCCAGCCACCACTCTTCAGTTACTGAGGAGAGTGTTCTTTAGTGAGCGCTTCTAGTTAATTCTCCCAAGTGAGGAAGTTTTGTAGGTGTGCCTAGCACTATGCTAGATGCCAGGAGAGGCAAAGACCCAGGAAACTGCAGCTCAGCCTTGAGTAGTTGCCTGGCAACAGCTGGACCCTTTCACTATGGCTGTCAAGGTCTTTCTGGTTTGGTGCTGACCTAGTAATGAGCAACCATCCTAAACAACCATCCTCCTCTATGTCTGTGGTGGTATTGTGTTCTCCAAAATATTGTGCACCCTAATAAACTTATCTGGGGTCAAAGAACAGAACAGCCACTAGATACAGAGGCCAGAAAATGGTGGCACTCACACCTTTAATCCTAGCATACCAGAGGCAGAAACCCCTCTGGATCTCTGTGAGTTCAAGGCCACATTGGAAACAGCCAGGCATGGTGACTCACACCTTTAATCCCAGAAAGTGAGCCTTTAATCCCAGGGAGTGATGGCAGAAAGCAGAAAGGTATATAAGGCGTGAGGATTAGAAACTAGAAGCATTTGGCTGGTTAAACTTTTAGGCTTTGAGCAGCACAGTTCAGCTGAGATTCATTCTGGATGAGGACTCAGAGGCATCCAGTCTGAGGAAACAGGATCAGCTGAGTAATTGGCAAAGTGAGGTAGCTGTGGCTTGTTCTGCTTCTCTGATCTTCCAGCATTCACCCCAATACCCGGTCCAGGTTTGTTTTTTTATTAATAAGACCTGTTAAGATTCGTGCTACATATGTCCAACTCTGTACTCCAGCTGACAGTCAGGAGTCCTTCTCCATTCCATATTTGTGACACTTCCCTTTCCCTGTAAGGCATTTAGTTACCCTGAAGAATTTTAAAAATAAACGTTAAATTTTGAAATAGTAGAATTCATACAGCTCTCTCACTCAGTGTCCCTCCACATTCTCATCTTGTATAACTGTGTGTGTTTTTCAGGAGTAAACAAATTAAAGTTTGTAGATCATGCCTAACTCAACAACGGATGTTGTTCATATTGACCAAACACCACACTTTCAAGATCCAGCCCAGGCTGATGCATGGCATTTAATCTGAGTAGTTTTGAAGTATTTCCAATAGTGCTGGTTTGGTAGCTGGAGGGAGATACTGAGCCCATTTTCAGTGGCCCTTTGACATAAGATTAACAATGAAACCCGTGATCTTTTGCAAAGTTTGCAGAGTTTCCATCTCAGTTTGAAGGAGAAGTTGCTCAAGGGTGTTAGGGCATGGTACAAGAAACTTAATGTGAAATGCCACCTTCTTTCCTACAAGTAATAAAACTTTAAGATCACAGTATTATTTCCATCACTGGAAAACGAGCAGCGTAGATGGAAGCTTTATTGTCACGGAGTGTTACGTTGGGCAGACTTTTATTGGGTCAATTTTATGTTTTAAAATTTTGGACACTGAGGAAATAGAATTGACTCTGAGCAGCAAGGGGAGCTCAGCTCCTGGACAATTGCCCCGTCAGTTTCCTTGTGATAAGCCAGGCCTAGAGCTGGCTATCCTGACACATGTAAAGTCTGCTGCTGTGGTAGTTTTTAATTTTCACTTTTGTAGATGAAAAAATTTAGCCATCAAATACTTATGTAGTGGGTAGCTGTTCCAGCTTTGACCTGGAAGTACTACCCCCCAGTGAGGCTTCTGGTAACTGTCACACCTACCTAGGACCTGCCCGAAATAAACCTCCCTTTTAACTACGTGGAGTTGCCTTAATAAATCCCCCAATATACTTCTAAAATTTTCTTGAGATTTATATATTGGTTAGTTTCGTGTCACCTTGAAACAAACTCAGGTCATCTAGGAAGAGGGGACTTGAACTAAGAAAATGCCCCCAACACACTGGCTTGTAGCTAAGCCCTTGGGGGCATTTTCTTGATTGAGGATTAATATAGGAGCGCCCAGTTCACTGTAGGTGTTGCTAACCTTGGGTAGATGGTCCTGAGAGGTCTCAGGAAGCAGGCTGAATAGACCATGGGAGCAAGCCAGTAAGCCGTATTCCTTCATGGCCTCTGCTCCAGTTCCTGCCTTGAGTTCCTTCTCTCAGTGATGGACTATTACCTTGAAATGTAAGTGAAAATCAACCCTTTTTCCCCCAGGTCGCTCTTGGCCAGTGTTCTATCACAGCAATAGAAAGCAAACTAAGACAATATATTAGTGGGCCATCTTTAGGAGAGGTTCCATCAATCCCAACCTTCTTAAGTTCAAAGCTGTGCCCTTCCCACGATGTCACTTGACCATCCGTTGAGTGAGTGAGCAAAGCATGGGTGTGTATCAAAGCACCTCCAGCCTTCAAAGTGACCCCAATAGGATTATAACCATTGCAAATGTTAGTAAAACAACTTGATTCTGGTATGCATTGACTTTCCTGGGGGTACTTTGATATTGTATTCTAAAGAGGCTCTGAATATGTCTTTGTCCTAAAATATAAACCCCTAGTCTTGCACATCACATAGCAGAGGGGCATCTGTCTTTATTTTTGAATTTCTAGGAACTCACATAAATGCTGAAATTTGAACAACAGGATTAATATTACAAAAGAGTTTCTGTTCACAGGATGCTAAAAGTACAAGATGCCTACATGTATTTGGAATTTCAGACATTTGCTTGAGGGTTAATAATAATTTTGCTTTTATATCAGTAGTTTTATCCTTTCTTTTACTAGTGAGGGCACAATTAGTTGCTTAAATCTGATGGGCCCCCAGCTGAGAATCAATACTCTCAGCTTCTGGAATATCTAGATCTATCTAGATTTGTCCCTGTACTGCTCTATGTACCAACCATCCAACACCTTAAGGAGGATGCTTAACCTCTCTGGCATCCTTGCTCACCTTTACTTCCTGGCGGGGTTGTGTGGTCCATTGAGGTATGTATATGACGATCATCGAGTGGCCCGGCACCTCTATGTACTGCATAGACTGTTAAGTCACCAGGCTTTAGCTTCACCATGACAATGTGGAAGTTGCTACACCTCCATTGACTTCTTACCCCACCACATGTTCCTCAGCCTCACCACGGCTGAGGAGAGTAACTTGTCTTAAGTTGTGCAAACATCTGGTAGTGGAGAATTAGCGGAGGCTCTCTGACGCTAGAGCAGACCTTAGCATCCTGCTTTGCTAAGGAAATGCACCAGCTTGAGTGTTTCTAGCTTCTCTTGTCACCACCTGGAACTATTCCTATCCCTTTTAGATTGCTTCTCTCTCACCGCTGTGTTTCCTGTCTTGCTCAAAGGGAGTTCCATCCCTTTGGATAATTCTCTCCCCTGGGACTCTTCATTGTCATCTCCTGTTATGATCTTCCTCCTCTGGGACTCTGCCCCATCATTCCCTGTTCTGATCATGTCTTTGTTCTCATCCACCCCCTCACCTCTTTCTCCGTGCTCTGCCTCCTTCATCCACAGCTTAGGAGCCAGAACACCTTGTTCTAATCCTAGCTCTCACCCTTGTTCTTTTCATTTCAACAGGGCAACCGGGTTTTGAGCTTGGCTTATTTAGAAATGTCAAAGGGATCTAGTAAGTCTCATTTCACTGTTGGAACTCTGGGACAAGGGTCCCCCCTCTGTCTTCCCCTGATGTTCAGGTTAGAGATGTTATGGGCCACGTTGGTTCTGTGTTTCTGCTGGTCTGACCACCTTCGTTGCTCGCCAGGGTCATCTTTTCGGCAAGAGCTTCAAGTCTTTCTTTCAACAGCAAAGGGCAACTCCAGGCTAATTAATTCATCACATAGAACAGCTTAACTTAGTGTCCAAGCATCTTGTACCCGAGCTGTGTCTAGAGGTAGAGCTGTCATTCACAGACACACGGTTATGCCACCATGAGTACTTAGATAAAAGCAGTGTCTCTCTCAGAACGGTCTACCCTCTTTCCTAAGTGGCTCCAACTGTGGCTAGTCCCCGCTTGGCCCTGCTTTCTTCCTGCTTCAGTGAAGTTCACAGAATAGCTTGTCCTGATACTTTGGAATCTCCCCAGAACGTACGCAGAGTTTAGAAGAGTAACCTGAGGTATGTTCATCTTGTTCAAACTAGACTTTCCCGAGGGCATTTCCCCAATGGATCTTTTATTTTCTTTTGTGCACAATTAAATGTATCAATTGTTCACTACTTAATGTATTAATTGTGATTCACCAGAGAAATAAAGCCAGTTGGAGAGGGCATATATGTATAGAGTATGTATGGATTGGTAGATTAGTTTTGAGTTATCAAAGGAATTGGTTTATACAGAGTAGGCCGACTTCCTGAAGAACTGAAGTTAGTGTTTTGCTTCAATTGTGAAAACAGTGTGCTGGTGGAATTTCTTCTTGCTTGTAGACGTCTGTTTATACCTTCAAATGGTTGGACAAGGCCAACCTATGTTATGAAGGACAACCTAAGTGACAAAGTTTATTGCTTTAAATGTTAACTTTCTTAAAACACATCTCACAGAAACATACAGAATAAAGTCTGACTAAATATTGTCAAATCACATATCTGGCCAATATTTTACCCTAACTAGAGTGACATATTTAAAATTAATCAACAAAGCTAATTTATCTCAAACTAGTATGCTATAACAATATTATTTTAGAAATATAGGCTGAAGACCTCTAGTGCTATGCTAAAGGAGTTGTCTGGAGTTTGTAGAACTCTTAAGTTTTGGGCAGATCTGTGGGAGGAATGTTCTAAAGCAGTGGTGTGTGGGGTGGATTACAGAAAGCAGAGGCTGACTGAGAGAAGCCTGTCTTAATAGTTGAGGGAGAATGAGTCATGGGCTAAGTAGAAGATTGTCAGTGGAAATGGAATTAAATTTGGTGCTAGAGAAGGGAAACTCCTGCAGTTAGTAAACTGTTAGGCTTCAGGCCTTCGTGTTGGGAGGACGGTGGTGATATTAGGAGGAAGAATGTGGTCAGATGAGTAGCGTTTGTGTTTGTGGGACCCCTGATTGGTATAAGTAAGCCTGTACCTTCTTCATGGCTTGACATTTGCTGGTTTAGACAAACAGTGAAAGACAGGGATTAGTGACTTCCGGGACCCAGCTGAGGAGAGCATGGCTAGGCATGCCGCTTGATGGTCATGTCAGACAAAATGTTCTTTTCTTTGAGAAGTGAGGGATGAAATAGAAATTGGCAAGAAAACCAGATGCTGTAAAGTCGTGGGAGGTCAATGAGGCAGGTGGACCCTCAGGAAGCAGCCCAGGCCTTGGCTGTTGGCGGGGGCTGCTGGCTTCGTCCCAGCAAACGTCGCTCAGGACGGGCAAATCAGCTTGGAGAGGCATGTCAGGCTTTGATGAGAAAAGCCAGTGGTCCGTAAAGAGGCATTTTTGTTTTTTTTTTTTTTCAATTTGTTTCACCTTCTCCGGTGTGGTACCCATTCCTTGCCACAACAAGCAATTCCTCATGCCTGGTTTAACCTCTGGCTCTAACGAGGGTGCGCCTTTCATCTTCACACCGTCGGCTTCTGCTTCTACTTGTTTTAGTTTGGAAAGTTAACTCTGCTATTCCAAAAATCCCCCAAGCAAATGTGCCCAGCAGAATTCTCTCAACCCTCTCAGTTTTAAGATGAAAGTCTGGATGTCATTTGCTACAGGTGAGCGTGGGTTGAAAGAAGCCACTAGAGCCCAACGAAGTGAAAGGACTCTCAGCCAGGTGTGTCCAAATGCTTGACATTGTGACAGGCGCTGTTATTTATGAAGTTCATGCTCCAGAGACACACAGCTGAGGAGAGGGGAAAGTGTGACCATTTCTGAGAATTATATACCACCACGAAAAAGCAGGTTATCTGGCAAAAAAAATAAAACAGCAGCCTTTGTAATTCTTAAATTGGGAAGCTTTGTTGTTCGTTTTTGCCCAGTGTTTGCAATCTGGGTGATCTCACTAGACTTGTAAAATGTCATGACCATTTTACCATCCACTTTCCTAGACCCTATACCCTCTCCTGCTTTTCTACGGCACAAGGGGAGTGGCCATTTATTTGCAGTCCATTTCTCTACTTTATTCCTAGAGTAAGAGCCAGGAAGGTTGACTGCTGTTGCTTGGCTGTGGTGATATATTGTGTCCCCCAATATATTGTGCACCCTAATAAACTTATCTGGGGTCAGAGAACAGAACAGCCACTAGATACAGAGGCCAGAAAATGGTGGCACACACACCTTTAATCCTAGCATTCCGAAGGCCGAGATCCATCCGGATCTCTGAGTTCAAAGCCACACTGGAAACAGTTAGGCATGGTGACTCATGCTTTAATCCCAGGAAGTGATGGCAGAAAGCAGAAAGGTATATAAGGCATGAGGACCAGGAACTAGAGCTGGTTAAGCTTTCAGGCTTTCGAGAAGCAGTTCAGCTGAGATCCAGTTGGATAAGGACTCAGAGGCTTCCATTCTGAGGAAACAGGATCAGCTGAAGAATTGGCAAGGCGAGGAAGCTGTGGCTTGTTCTGCTTCTCTGCTCTTCCAGCATTCATCCCAATATCTGGCTTCAAGTTTGATTTTATTAATAAGAACTTTTAAGATGCGTGCTACACTTGGCTTCTACAGCAACTGAACAACAGCAAGACCCAAACCCAACACAACAAAAGCCAGGCTTCACTGATTTGTTCTTTTTCTGAATAGTCACAGGAAGGGCAGTAATCTGACCTCTGTATTGTGTGACATGCCTCTTGTCTAGAAGAATGACATTGGTTAGCAGGAACCACTTATGGACACCTGTGTGCAAGTTGCTTCAGAATTATAGTGTCTGGGGGAAGTCAGTTACAGTTACCTCTGTCAATATTTATGCTATAAGATGCAGACCCGTCTAAGAAGGACACGTGGTGAATTGTGTCTATGGGTGGCAGAGTCCCCATGGCTGTTCTGTGTTGACAATCCTGAGACAGAGAAGCAATTTCCAACCCATTTACACAGAAAGCTGTTTTATTAGCTTCTGTTGAGATATAAAGAGGAGTCTATTTTCATGTGAAAACATGCTGAAGGAAAAAAATTAGAGGTAGGGTAATAGTTTTATTTAAATGCCTGCTGACTACACCTTACATTTTGAGTGTGAAGTGTCCCCTACAGGCACCTGTATGAACACTTTATCCCTAGCTGGTGACAGTGTTTTGGGCGACTGTAGAACTTTAGGGACATCGGACAGGGCTGTAGCAGTCCAGTGTGTGGGTTATAGCTCAGCCCCACTTCCGGTCCTATCTCTGCTTCGTGCTTCTTCAAGTGGTGATGAGGTGAGGAGTCTCAGATGCCCGCTGGAGCTGCCTGCTGACATGCCTTTCCTACCGCAACAGACTGCGTCCCCTTAAACCACAAGCCAGGAAAATTCTGCCTCCCTCAAGGTGCTTCTTGTCAGGTCTTTGGTCACACCACGGAGAGAAGTAACCAACACGGAGCATGTATTCATAAAAGGAATGTCTGTGGTGTGAAAGCGGGGGATACTGAATGCTGAGGAAGTCTGGCATTCCCAAACCCAGGACTGGGGAGGGAGAGGCATAGCCTGATGACCGACTGGAAAGGACAAAAGCCAAGGGCTCAGGAGCCCAGCAGAATGGCAGATGCCAAAGCACAGAATGGGTTCCCTGTGGAGGATTCACAGCTGGGGTGAGTCAGACCAAGAGAGAAAATCCAGGTGGATGACCTGGAGGAAAGAGAGGTGAGAGCGCTGCTATCCATGGGAGGTGTAGAGGTTGGACAGGTGTTTTGTGTGTGAGCATGTGTGTATGGAGGCTGGAGGGGAACACTAGGTGTTTCTATCACTCTCCACCTTAATTTTGAGACAGGGTCTTTCTCTGAATCTGGAGCTTCGACTCTCTAGAGTGGCAGGCCAGCAAACCGTAGGAGTCCTTCTCTGTGCACCCCAGTTCTGGGATCAGAGGTGCAGACCACATGGCTCACTTCTTAAATAGGTGATGGGGATCTGAATTCAGGTTTCATGATTGAGTAGTAGGCACTTTATTGACTGAGTTATTACCCCATCCTCTTGGCAGGGTATTAAGTAGATCAAGCTTGGTAGGATAATGGGAGTCATGTTTGGAGTTTATATTCTGTGACATGGAACTATAGTAAATATGACCCATAGAAAAATAATATCCTCTCCTGGCCTCATTATCCTCTTTTGTAAAATGCATGTAATGAGGGTGTTCTGAATTATTAAGAGAATTAAGTTGGATCACATGACAGTCCTTTGGGACTGGTAACAAGCTTTGTGAATGAAAGACAAGCTTGATTTATTATAATTAAACATAAGTGATGGCTTTAGGCTATATGTGGCCATTCAATTCCAATAAAACCATTCTGCAATAATTATAAACTCTATGCGGATCCATTCCAAGGTGGGGGAGTTACCAGGAGAGGCTGGGAGCACGTCCGAGTTCTTACCTAAGCAGAGAAAAGTTTCTCATTTTTAATTGCAGTATTTAACTTACATTTATTTTACTCCTGAAAATGTAAGATGTGGATATGTAAATGACAGTTTTGAAGGGAGAAGTCACATATTTCTTTTGCAGAGAAATCTTTGCTCTGTCCCTCGAGCATTGGCAGGGTCTATCATCTATGTAGTTTTTATAGACTCATTTGGGAAATGTCATGGCTTATCAGAGTTATGCAAGTCAGGGTTTGGTGGCTTTAATATTTAATTCTTTAAATGTCACCTGGAGATGAGGGAACAGCATTGAGTGACTTTTTTATTATTTGTATGTGTGTAAATTTAAATAAAAACCAAAAGAACAAGTAAGGGAAAGTAACCAAATTTAAGAGAAAAATAATATGAGCCAGAAATTGATATCCCTCAGTATAAGAAATTCAAATTTTCTTAAAATGTAGACTCATAAGACAGGTACCATATTCAGTGGCTTCCAGCAACAGAGGTTCATTTTGACACTCAGGCTCTGGGTCCTTTTTGATTTTGCCATTGTTTCCACTCAAGGGACAGGAAGCTTCCTTTGCTTAAGTTTAAGTGTGACATCTGAGCTTGTCAATGATGATCCTGGCAGGAAGAGGAAATGCTAGCAAATGATTAGCATGTACTAGCTTGAAAAAATGAGGAAGAACAGCATGTCTGAAGCCATGAGAAGCCTGGTCCTGGGTTGGGAGCATTAGTTCTGGCTCTAGAAAGCAGCCAGAAGGGAGAGGGAGAGGAGAGGGCTCCATCATCCTCTGGTGCACAGGCTCACAGGGCAGCCTCCATCATTCAGACACCTGCAGGGTCCCAGCTGCCCAGTAGCAAGAGCCAAGGCTAATGGCATGGATACTCTCCTTCCACTCAGAGGCAAAAACTAGTCACAGAAATTTCTGTATGTGAGAGGAAAGAGAGATGAAATCTCCAGTGTGGGTGACTGAGTCATTTTCAAATAATCCCCAAGCAACCATTCATGTAAAGTGTCAAGTAGTCTGCTGTCTGAGGGGTTACTGAGCCCCCAGAGAGACAGATACCTGTGATGCTTCTTCTCCCTTTTCGTAACATCTTATGATTGTTTGTGATCCGTGGGGTCTGAGTATCTCTGATCTCTACGTGATATCGGGAGGTGAGGTCTTTGCCATATGGTTAGCTCAGAAAGGCAAAGCCCTCAGTGATGTAAGGGTTAGTGTTTTTGTGAAAGTGATCCCAGCCATCCATCTCATTCCTTGTGCCAGGTGAGGAGACCAGCAGAAGTCTGCAACCACCCACCAGCCTGGAATAGAGTTCCTCACCAGAACCATCGTCTCCTTCCCCTCCTCCTCCCCCCCTCCTCTTCTCCCTCTTCATTCTTTTTTCTTTTCTTGCAGTGGTCTCCTGGTTTAATATCCTCATAAACTCATGTGAAGAAAAGTGATTGTGTTAGTCTCTGAACTCCTCCTTCATGCTCTCAGTGAGAGTTCACTCATTTTTCTTTGAAGATGGAACCCTAATTGGAAAGGCTTATTACCTCTTGGCATTGATGAACACCTTAGAGTATGTGATCATGTGACTATCTTGTAACCAGGAAGCTCAAGGGCTGCTATGTAGTACTTCTCAGAAGTCTCTTTCTAAATTGCGCATGTGTGTGTGTGGGTGTGTGGTGGGTATGCGCATGTGCACACATGCCTGAGGTCAGAAGAGGATGCCAGATGCTGTCCTCTATCATTCTCTGTCTTATTCCTTTGAGTGAGGATCTCTCGCTGAACCTGGAGATCAGTTGGCAGTCAGCAGAATTCAGCAGTCCTGCCTCTACCTTTTCCAGCACTGGGGTTACAGGCTTACCATGTCATGCTCGGGTGGATGCTGGGAATTTGAACTGAAGACCTCATGCTTGCATAGCAAGCCACTGAACCATCTCCCCAGGCCTCTGAGACATTGTATTAAGAGGGCTGTGCCATTCTCCCTCATTTTCCTTTCTGTGTTAGAAACCAATGGAACAATGAAGCTGTGTTTGATGAGCGCCTGATCCGTGAGACAGTGTAGTGGAGAGCACAGATGAGGTCAAGTCCTGACAAAAGTGATGTAGCATTGTTGTGTTAGCACCGGTCTTAGTTAGGGTTCCTATTGCTGAGATGAACACCATGACCAAAGCAGCTCGGGGAGGAAAGGGTTTGTTCAGCTTGTACTTCCACATCACAGTTCATCATCTAAGGAAGTCAGGACAGGAACTCAAGAAGAGCAGGAACCTGGAGGCAGGAGCTGATGCAGAAGACATGGGAAAAATGATGCTGACCAGCCTGTTCCCTGTAGCTTGCTTTTCTCAGCCTGCTTTCTTTTAGAGCCTAGGACCAGGAGCCCATGGATGGCACCGCCCACCATGGGCTGGGCCCTCCCCCATCAATCACTAATTAAGAAAATGCCCTACAGGCTTGCCTCCAGCCTGACCTTATGGAGGCTTTTTCTTGATCACGGTTCCTTCTTCTCAGATGACTTTTGCTTATATCAGGTTGACATAAAACTATGCAGCAAGGTGCACAAGCACCTATCTGTAAACTTTCATTGTGGGAAGACAGACACTATATCTTGTTCAAATCACTGACTCTTTGGGTTTTACACCGCAGGTCATTTATATTGTCCTATGCTCTACTCCGACATCCATCCAGTATTTCTTTATCTCTGATTTGATGTCAGGCTAGAGCTAAGGGCCAGCAGTAGAGAGAGAAATAAGACATAGCCGTCACTTTAAGAAACTCCAGGGCCAGTGAGGAAGAACAAGGTGTGAACAGGCAACTGGTCTCCAGTCATAGAGACTGTACAAGTGCTCCAGAGAATTACAGAGGAAGTGACAAGTTCTGATATAAAGTGTGTGGGGGGGGCTGGGAGGCCGGCTCTTAAGAGGCTTGTAGGAATTCTTGAGCGTAGGCATGGCATGGGTTGGGTGGGGAATACATTTTATTCAGAGAACCCTTTACTTAGATTTTGTGACGCAGCTCAGAGAGGCACACTAGAGGAACTTGAAATTTGTAGAAATGAACGGCTCAAGTGACAATAGCCCCTGTCTCTCTGACAATAGCCCCAGTCTCGGAGAGCCCAGGCGATTTTATTTCTGCTAGAAATATCTGTGCTTTGCTGTGCTTTAGTGGTTCAGGGAGAAACAGGGCATTGTCTCAGCATCCTGAAGGTTTGTATTTGGAGTGCTTGATGCTTTGAACTTAAGGGTTAACACTGGCTGGGCATCCACTGTGTGTTGCAATGCTCTGTTTAATATGCATTGTGTCGTTGAACATGCCTCTCAGGGATGCTTCATGCCTGCCTCAGATGTAGAGGTTTAGAAGCCTAAGAACAAAACGGACTTGTTCAATAGCAAATATTAATTTATCTGTCATGTCTACATGTGTGCTCATGCATGTGTGGGTGGAGGCCAGAGGACAACCTCCGGTGTCAGTCCTCAGAAATACTGTCCACCTCCTTTTGAGAGCCTCAGAGATCCTCTCGTCTCTGCCTCGCTGGTGTTGGGATCACAACTGCATCTGGCACCGTGCCCAGCTTTTGCACGAGGGCTTCGGAGATAAAATCCAGGCCCTTCTCCTTGCAAAACAGGTACTTTCCTGACAGTCACCATGCAGTCCAAACAGAACATATTAGAATGACACTTGGATCCCAGGGGATGTCTCTGCTTCCAGAGGCCAAGCACTACTCAAATGTAATCCATCTTCAGTCAGTCCATCTCTCTGTGTCCCTTCCAGCATCCATCACTCAGTTTTCACACGAAAATATCAGGTTTTGAGTAGTAGGAACATCTGCTGTGGTTAGTCTTGCTGATGTCTTGAGGTTATTATTCCAAGAAATTCCATACCTTAAAAGTGGACCTTACCTGCTGTTCATTATGTTGGCTATTGTCGTGACAATTTAGAAAGTATTATTAGATGAAATTTGGTAACTTACATAATGATTATATATACTTATGTACATCCATATTTATCTATATATGGCTATGCTTCTTTCTCCCCTCTCCTCTTTCCCTCCCCATCTTGCTTTCTTTCCCTTACCTCCCTCCCTCCTCCCATCCCTCCCTCTCTCTCCCTCCTCCTCTCCCTCCCTCCCTTCTTTCCTTCCTTTTATAGTTAGAGAAATACAGGTCTGGAAGGAACCTTGGAAAGCTGTCTGATAGCTCTCAAAGCTTTAGGAAAGCAATTGAGCTCTCAAAGACAAATTGTATTTTTTAGTTTTTGGCTTTTTAAGAAAATAGCTTGTCATTCACCAACACTCGGAGACTTTCTGAAGTATATTCAGACGTCAGCTGCTGATTTCCTGATGCAGGTGACTTGGTGCCATTTGGAATAAGAGACTGTGTCTGTTAAATCATCAATGTCTGATGAAAATGCAAACTGAAGAGTGGTGACAGGTCCTGAGGAGCCAAGAGAGTTGCTGAAAATGCATGGGAGATGGTGCTCTGGCAGACCAACCCTTAAACATCACTGGAAACTTGTAAGCAGGGACATGCTGGTGGGAGAAATGTCACAGTCTTCTTGGGCAGGAGGTGGGCGTCTGATGAATAAGCAAACAAAAGAAAGTGTGCATCGGTGACAGAATCAGAGGTTTAGCGTCTGCCTGCTTACCTTTCTGTTGCAATATGATATAGTATTTATTCAATACTGGGTTTGCTTCTTTTATGACTGTATACTCACGAGTCTTGTGACTATGGGACTGGGGCTTCCTCCGAGGGTCCTGAGGTTCATGCGTTCTGTTCTGTTCCATCTTGGGTTCCATATGCTCACAGCACTGACTATTAGGGCTTCCCATTTTTCTTTCAGTTTTAACTCCAGAATATCGCTTTATTTATTTGTAAAAATTTAACTCCAGAAGAAGTTCCCACCACCTCCATAAATAGTGCCACCAGCTGGGTGGGACCAGCCCTCTAACACATGATACTTTGAGGGGTCGCTTGATATCCAAACCCTAACCAAGTCTGTAGTAGATACACAAACAAGATGTATCTTATATATGAAGTCCGGGTCCAGGAGGAGGAGAGAGCACCCAGATTACCTTACTGAGATAGCCAACTTGTACACCATGCAGAAACAAAAAGATATTAAGAAAAAAGTGTTGTTTTGATATCCTATTATTAAAGCATTCATTTATCAACTCCACAAAAACATGTAGAATCTGATATATAAAAGGCAAAGTAGGAGCTGGAGAGATGGCTGAGCAGTTAAGATTGTTTGCTTCTCTTCCAGAGGACCTGAATTTAGTTCTCAACACCCATTATTAGTTGGCTTACAACCACCTATAGGTCAAACTCCAGGGAATCTGACACTTTCTTCTGCCTCTATGGGTACCCACATTTATGTGGCACATACTAACACATAGACATATAAATTATTTAACAAAGCATGGTTATTGGCCTTGGAATAGAAACAGGTAACCTCTTCTTGTGAAACAAGAGGCCCACATTAGGATCTTGTCACTGTGATGAGCTATGTTGTAGAATATTGCTTTACACTGTGTGAAGATGTACTACTGTGATTGGTTTAATGAAAAGCTAAATGACCAATAGCTAGGCAGGAGGTATAGGCGAGACTTCTGGACAGAGAGAGCTCTGGGAAGAAGGGAGGCAAAGTCGCCAGACATAATGGAGATGAGATAACAAGCATGTGAGAGAACATAGATTAAAAACTATAGGTTAATTTCAGTCATAAGTGCTAGTTAGAAACAAGCCTAAGCTAAGGCTGAGATTTCATAATTAATAATAAGTCTCCGTGTCATTTTTTTTCTGTGAGCTGGTAGCCCCAAGGAGAAAAGTCCATCTACAGAGCTATGTGCTAGAGATAACTTGAGACTATTCAATACATGAGATTTTTGGTGGGAGGCATTTGATACCTAAGCCATGACAAGGTCTATAATAGAACTAAGGGAGCATCTGGGGCGCCAGGTAGAGAGCACCTAGACTGCCTCACTAGGGTGTTCACATCAAGGTGTTGCAGTTTGAAGAGTAGTTTGTGCTCCTCTCTTGGCTTAAAAATCATCTCAAAGTAACAGGCAAATCAGAGGTAGAATTAAAGTTCTCCATCCAATGAAAATGGGCCATTTGGATCACGACCCTGTACTGAAGCACAACAGATGAGAAAAACCCAGCGTGCATCCCTTGGTGGTTGAAATGATGGTTACTTGTGTGTGTCAACCTGGTCGGCCTAAGAGAAGCCCAGATATCTTATTTTTAGGTACATCTGTGAGGGGTTTCCTGCAAGGGGTCAGCATTGGAGTTGGTGGGCCGAGTAAGATGTATTAGGAGCTACTGTTTCCAAGGAGTCAGAAATGTTGAATTCCCAGCCCGTGGACTCTAGACAATCTCAGCCTGTGGTGGAGACACCAAGGCAGAAAAATGGTGTCCCTTACAGAAGACACAGCATTCAGGTAGAATCGATCACCATCCTCTGGGATTGTTTAAGAGAAAAGGATGAGGACAGATCTGGCGAAACAGGCAACGCAAAAGCATGGGAGAACTGAGTGATGTGGAATGCAGGATAATTAGGGAGACTGTTGATGGAAAATCTATTGTTTTGCAGTGCTGAGGCTGTACCCCAGGCAAACAGTGTACACTGAGCTATTCCTCCAGCTCGGAGGCACCTCTCCTGCTTGTTCATTTTGGTAACTCTGTTTTCTACTCTAAATATAGAAAGATGATTTCTTTTTTCTTTTCTTTTCTTTCTCTTTTTTTTTTTTTTGGGACAAGGTCTCATGTAGCCTAGGCTAGGCTTAAATTCACTATGTAGTTGAGGATGTCCTTTAGCTCCTAATCCTCCTGCCTCCACCTTCTGAGTACTGGGATTCCAGGAATGGGCTACCACACTAGGTTTTATGCAGTGTGGAGATGGGACCCAGGACTTTGTGCACGCTAGGCTAGCACTACCCACTGAGCTATTTCCCAGCTCTACCAGGCAGATTTTGGGCATTGTTATCTGTGTGCACCCATGTGAAGTAGACCGCCCCAAAATGTATTAATAAAATGCCTTTGTCTGAGAGACACCTAAGTAAAATGAGGGCAACATTAAAGAATTAAAAATATCTTTACAGTCTGATACAGCTTTGAATACACACTAGCAACAGCCGGTATGTGTTCACTTTCTCTTCTATCTAATTTCCATTTTAATATCTAAGTCAAGTCACAAAAATAATTTTGCCTGAAAGAAATCTTTGCAATGTCAATTAACACCTTAACTTGTGATTAAACATTTACAAATTAAATTTCTCTCCAGGGAGCCTTACAGCTGGGGGATATAGCTCCTCCATAGACATTTATTGCCATGCAAACACACCTCACTTCATTATGTAAATAAAAGGTATTTTAGAAAAATTGTGTAATTTTCAGAAAGATGACATATGCCTTCTCATCATGTATTTTAAACTTCTCATCTAAAAAAATATAAAGATTTGGCCAACTTGCTACCATAGTTGTTAAAAGGCTGAGCTTAACTAGTTTTGTAAATCTGAAGTTAAACTGACCCAGAGCAAGCAATGAAAATGGGAAGTTAATCAGAAGAGTTGCCATCATACTAATATCTGGGATATATGAGTGAATGCATTAGAACGGTGCAAGGCACACGTGGAATGTTTAATCAGTTACAGTTTTTATTGCTATCTCAAAAAATTATCTCCAGGGTTTTGCTTTCACAGAATAAAATTTCCATTAACTTCAAAGCACAAAGATTGTACAGATTTGTAGAAGGAAGAATTGAGATAAATGTGATTTGCAAATTCTCACGTGGGCTAGAAATTAAAGTATTAGTTTTGTTGTTCAAGATGGTGCCTGGTAAAGACTTCAGCTCAGAAACAGCCAGGTCAGGACAAAGGCTGGGAGCCTTGCAGCTTACTCTTGCCAGAAACAGATCAAGCAGCATGAAGATTGCTAAGCGTCAGTGAGAACTGTGCCATCATCTGTAAAACAGCTCATTTCTCCTGTATTCCTGCACTGTCTTCGCTCTCCTGTGTGGTGGCATGTGGCAGCGTGTTTGTTTTCTGCAGCTACTCTGACAAACTGTCATAAGCTGAGTGGCTTCAATCTTACAGCACTGTAGCTTTGGGCTAAATGGTCACAGGTCCATTCTTTGCACTCTGGCCTTTAGGAGCTGAAACAGAAGTCACTGTGCACTGGATGTGGGCAGGCAGAAACAGAACAGCCAATGGCTCCGATGTGTGTTCCCTGCCTATCCTTTTTGGGTAATGCCCATGGGAAGCTTTGTGAGTTCAGATGTTTTTAAGTATCTCATTTGAACACTCTTTTTTTAATGTGCAAGCAAGTTTGGAGAACACAGATGTAAAAACATTAAGTAGCAAGTGGTTTTCAACACTGACTGCATATTTGAGTCCCCTAGGATGTTTAATATTCATGCAAGGCTTCTATGTGAGACGGTTCACTGAAGCTCATCTAAATGAGCCTGCATTGTGACCGGCAGTCCGTGGGAGCTTCTGAGTTAAGTTACGATACTAGGGAGCATTTGGGGACAAAACTCTCCTAAAAGCCTGTGACAGAGGTAGATAAATGCCAGGCATATGTTAAAGGTGATTTGCAGGCTAAATAAAGACAAGCAATGCAACATGAAATTGATGAAGTCATAGAGAAACTGAACCATACCACACCCATGGGGATGTTCACTGATGAGGATTGTAAGAGTCTACAGTGCCCTCCCAGACTCTGAAGATGCCAAGAACATGAATCTTAAAAAGTCTTATTAATAAAAATCTCAGTGTCAGCTATTGGGGTGAATTCTGAAAGATCAGAGAAAAAGAACAAGCCACATCCAACCTTACCTCTCCAATTCCTCAGCTGATCTTGTTTCCTCAAACTGGAAGCCTCTGTGTCCCCATCTGAATGAATCTTAGCTGAACTGCTGCTAAAAGCCTAAAAGCTTAACGAGACTCTAGTTCCTGGTCCTCATGCCTTATATACCTTTCTGCTTCCTGCCATAACTTCCTGGGATTAAAGTCATGTGTCACCATGCCTGGCTGTTTCCAGTGTGGCTTTGAACTTACAGAGATCCAGATGGATCTCTGCCTCTGGAATGTTAGTATTAAAGGTGTGTGTATGTGTCACCATTTTCTGGCCTCTATGTCTGTCTAGTGGCTGTTCTGTTCTCTGACCCCAGATAAGTTTATTAGGGTGCACAATATATTGGGGGACACAATATCACCACACAAGGGCTAGGAGAGGCCTGGCTTTTCAACTTTTTCAGCCATCTTTCTATCTATCTGTCTGCCTGCCATCTACCTCTCATCTCTATCATTCACCTATCATCTGTCATCCATCCAGATATCTGTCATCTGTATATCTATCAATCATATATCTGTAGCTAGAGTTTTCCTGCCTGGCCCACAGTCAGGACAAATCTCTGCCACCCGCCAGTCCCACAGCCGCTCAAACCCAACCAAATAAACACAGAGACTTATATTGCTTACAAACTGTATGGCCGTGGCAGGCTTCTTGCTAATTGTCCTTATATCTTAAATTAATCCATTTCTATAAATCTATACCTTGCCACATGGCTTGTGGCTTACCGGCATCTTCACATGCTGTTTGTCATGGTGGCGGCTGGCAGTGTCTCCTCAGCCTTCCACTTCCCAGAATTCTCTCCTCCTTGTCCCGCCTATACTTCTTCCTGCCTGACCACTGGCCAATCAGTGTTTTATTTATTGACCAATAAGCAGCATGTTTGACATACAGACCATCCCACAGCATATATCATCTAGCAAACATTTTCATCTTTCTTTCTTTTTTATTTATTTATTTATTTTTTTGGTTTTTCCAGACAGGGTTTCTCTGTGTAGCTTTGCACCTTTCCTGGAGCTCACTTGGTAGCCCAAGCTGGCCTCGAACTCACAGAGATTCGCCTGGCTCTGCCTCCCAAGTGCTGGGATTAATGGTGTGCGCCACCACCGCCCGGCCCATTTTCATCTTTCTATCAGCCGTCAATCATCTATCCATCCATCCATCCATCCATCCATCCATCCATCCACCCATCCATCATCTGTCACAATCATCTTTCTATCCATCATTCATCTATCAAACACCTTTTAAACATTAATATCTACTATCACATATCTATCATTTATCATTTCTATATACCTATCATATATCTGAGTTATTTTTGTTATTCAAATCTGGGTATATTTAAAATGTAAATATTTATATTTAAAACATATTTAAAAATTTGAACACATTTACAAGCTTGTGAAACTCTTGCATAAACTTAACAGACATCCTTTACTTCCCATGGCTGCTTTAGGAGCCTCTGTCATCCTTTGCTCCCATTTCTCCTTGGTCCTCCCTTCCCCCTCTACACAGAATATATTCCCTTTTTTGTAGTGCTATATATATATGGGGGGACAGGTTCTCCAGCCCAAGCTAGCCGCAAACTTGCTTTGTAGCTGAGGCTGGTCTTCAATCTCTAATATTTTGCCTCCCCTCCCCAAGTTCCAGGGTTTCAAGAGTGCACCACCAGGTTTATGCAGCACTGGGCATGGAACCCTGGGCTTCATGCATGTTCTAGGCAAGCAGTCTACCAACTGAGGCCCAGCTCCAGCCCTGCCTACCTTCTTATTTATTTTGAGGTCCTACCCATCTCCCATTATTTCTGAGTAACAGCCTACTGTCCTTAGACCACAGAAGATGTGCATTCCTGCACCCAAGACAATTTTGACTCTTTAAAATGCCTATGAAGAATGTCCCCCACTAACTTACCCTGTGGTAATACTGGGAACTGCTCCATGCTTAGGTCCCCTAGCCCTTTCTACCCTGCCCCATTCTCCAGTGGTCTCTCTGGCTTCCATTATTCTTCTGAAAACTCACAAGATGAATATGAATCTCCTCTTTAGTTTCCCCAATCATATGTATATGAATCTCCTCTTTAATTTCCCCCAATCATATAGAGGATGAGACAATGGAGCCTCATAAGACATTAATTAATAAATGTCCCTAAGAAACAAAACACAAATTAGGGGCTAGAGAAATGGCTCAGCAGTTAAGAGTGTTTGTAGCTGTTTTTTTTTTTTTTAACTCTTTAGGGGGCCCACCACCCAGCTCTGAAATAAATACACGGAGACTTATTCTTACTCATGAATGCCGGCCTTATCCTGTTTAAGTATGTTTTGCCTCTGGGCTTTTTACCTTTCTTTATTCTAAATATCTTTCTTTCCTCCTTACTCTGTGGCTGGCTGTGTGGTTGGGTGGCTGGCCCCTGGCGTCTTCCCCTCCTTCTTTTCTCACTCCTCCTCCTCCTCCTCCTCCCTCCTCCTGAGCCTAGATTTCTCCTCCTATTTATTCTCTCTGCCTGGCAGCCTGGCCTATTTTTCTCTCCTGCCTAGCTATTGGACGTTCTGCTCTTTATTAGACCAATCAGGTGTTTTAGGAAGGCAAAGTAACACAGGTTTACAGAGTTAAACAAATGCAACATAAAAGAATGCAACATATCTCTGCATCATTAAACAAATATTCCACAGCATAAACAAATGTAACACATCTTAAACAAATATTCTACAGCAAGCGCATATTGCTCTTATGGAGGACCTATATGGCAGCTGTCTGTAGGTCCAGTTACAGGAGATCTGATGCCCTCTTCTGGCCTCCATGGGCACTGCAGCCATGTGGCACACACATATGCAGGCACACACTCATATACATAAATAAAAATCAATGATCTCAACGTTCCCTGCCTGCAGAATCCTTCCTTTCTCTCATCAATTGGATTCCCAGAGCTCAGCCTGGTGCCTGGCTGTGGATCTCTGCATCTGCCTCCATCAGTCACTGAACAAAGGCTCTATGATGATAGTTAGGGTATTCGCTAGACTGGTCACCAGACTAGATCAGTCCAGGCACCCTCTGGACCACTGCCAGCAGTCCAAGGTGGTGTCATCGTTGTGGGTTCCTGAGAGCCTCCCCAGCACCCTGCCTCTTCCTTTTCCCATAATGTCCTCATCTATCATGGTATCTCCCTCCCTGCCCTCGCACTCTGTCCCTGTTCCTGCTCGACCCTCCCATTTCCCTATGTTCTCATCCCCACTCCTCGCCCTCTGCCACACCTCCCCTCAGTCCACTCATGTAGATCTCATCCACTTCTCCTTCACAGGGTCATCCATGTGGCCCTCCTAGGGTCTTTCCCTGTTAGCTAGCCTCTCTGGAGCTGTGGGTTGCAGTCTGGCCATCCCTTCCCTCACATCTGGCATTCACTTATGAGTGAGTACATATTATGTTTGCCCTTCTGAATCTGGGTTACCTCACTCAGGATGATATTTTCTAGTTCCATCCTTTTTGACTGCAAATTTCTTGATAGCATTGTTTTTTTTTTTTCTTTCTGCTGATCAGTACTCCATTGTGTGTATGTGCCACATTTTCTTTATCCATTCTTCAGTTGAGGGGCATCTAGGTTGTTTCCCGGTTCTTGCTATTACAAATAGTGCTGATATGAACATAGCTGAGCATGTGTCCTTGTGGTAAGATTGAGCATTCCTTGGGTATATGCCAAGAAAAACTTATTCCCAATTTTCTGAGAAACCGCCATACTGATTTCCAGAGTTGCATTCCCACCAACAGTGGAGGAGTATTCCCCTTGCTCCACATCTTCTCCAACATAAGCTGTCTTCAGTGTTTTTGATCTTAGCCATTCTGACAGGTGTAAGATGGTATCTCAGAATTATTTTGATTTGCATTTTCCTGATGACTAAGGATGTTGAGCAATTCTTTAAATGTCTTTCAGCCATTTGAGATTCTTCTGTTGAGAATTCTCTGTTAAGCTCTGTAGCCCATTTTTTAATTGGATTGTTCAGTATTTTGAAGTCTTAGCTTTTTGAGTTCTTTATATATTTTGGCTATCAGCCCTCTATCAGATGTGGGGTTGGTGAAGATCTTTTCCCATTATGTAGACTACCGGATGGGAAGAAGTGCAGAGATGACCTGCCACACTCTTGGAGGCCCATGAACTGTACATTAGCGACTGTGAAGCCCCCATGGGACTGGATTAGGCCCTCTGGATACAGAAGACGGTTGTTGGGCTCGAACTCTTTGGGGAGCACCCAGGCAGGGGGATCGGGATCCATCCCTGGTGCATGGGCAGGCTTTTGGGAATCTGCTACCTGTGGTGTGGCGCCTTGCACAGCCTTGGTACAGTGGGAAGGGGCTTGGACATGCCTAGGCTCAGTGTGCTGGGCTCGGCTGACTCCCGATGGGAGACCTTGGTTTGGGGGATGTGGGGATGTGGGGTGGCTTGGGAGGGAGGGCTAGGAGATGGGAGGAGGGAGGAGGTGGGATCTGTGGGTGGTATATAGAGTGAGTAGAAAATTTCTTAATAAAGAAAAATGGAAAAAAAATCAAAAAATTAAAAAAAATCAGTGAAACCATTAAAAAGCAAACAGAGGAAGGATATTATGCTATTTTAGCACTAGTTTCTTCTAGTGTCTAGATATAAAACCAACCCAGAAACCCTGCCCAATGTCTGGAAGGTTGCTGCTCAGTTGGGAACATATGAGTTCCACTGACAGCTCTCAGTCACCCTGTATCACAGATACCAGGATGCAAACTGCTGGGTGTTAGAGACAGAATGTCTCCTCTCCTCTTATCTGAGGGTGTCTTGATCACTTGCTAGTCCTGGATGATCAGTAGCACTGACATCCATCCACTGTGGGAATCGATATCCTACCTGCAAAGGTTTCCTCAGGCTATTCTGGCCTAAGAAACATTGGTGGTATTCGCCCAAACAAAGTTTGAAATGCTTGTTATATGCATGTAACCTCAACAGTTCAGACTAACTATACTTATGGGGAAAATTGTTGAGGATGAGATTGACCCGAGGCTTTTGCAGAAGCCTTGATTTTTTTGAAAAAGGAACATAGCTCCTTCTCTAAAACAAGGAACATCCTTGGCAGAGCAAGTAATGGCCCAGGGACAGGGCTTTGGGGGAATCTGCTGCTTTGGATCCTGAGAACCCAACTGGTCCCACCCTAAGGGGCTATGGGTATCAGTCTCAAGGTCTCTGTGTGCTGCGATTCTATGTCCTTGAGATATCCTGTGTTCCTTGTACAACAGTGTTTGATTAGCATCCTGCTGACTTCATCCTCTTGTATGAGAGCTTTCTGCTGATGCTGATGCTGTAATTCTTAATGAACTTGCTAGGCGTAAGTCATCAGCTCATGTAAGACCTCCCGACTCCAGCTTTCCTATCTTCTTTATCTTCTCGCCTCCTGGCCCTCCCACTTAGCACTCTGACACTGAAGAATGACCTGCTGGTCCAGGTCAAAAAATGATTTATGTCTCCAAAGGTACAAGATCCTGGAATACACTCAATTGACATTCATTGCTGCATCAGCCTTCAGGGTCTGTATGGAAGGTTGAGAGATTTTAAAGGTTTCTGAAGCAGGAGATGTGGAGCCACCCATATAACAGAAACACCCAACAGTATGAGTTTTTTTCTTTACCCAGCCCAGTTTGTTTGAAAGGAAAATTATAGTTGCTAACAGGGGACAGAGAGCTGCATGTGGTGTTTCCTTTCATGGACTAGCTTTACTAAGATTAATTCACATAGCACTGAGGTTACTCACTTAAAATGTGCAATTCCAAATTTATTGGTATATTTGGTGTTATGTGCATTCATTGCTGTCTAAGTTTAGTCACCTTTTAAAGATCCCTGCTCTTTAGCTGTAGCTCCCTCTTCCTGATCCCCAAGACTGTACTGTTGTGGAATATTAACTATGTAAAGTTGTGTTACATTTCTTTATGCTGCAGAATACTACTTGGACTGTGTAAAGGTGTGTTACTTTGTTTATGCTGCATTTGTTTAATTATGTAAAGATGTGCTGCATTTGTTTCACCTTTCATTGGCAGGAGTCCCACAAATAGACCAAGCTACTCAACTGTCACATGTATGTAGAGGGCCTAGGTCGGTTCTATGCAGGCTTCCTGGTTGTTGGTTCAGACTCTGTGAGTTCCTAAGAGCCAGGTTAGTTGATTCTGTGGGTCTTCTTGTGATGTCCTTGACCCTTCTGGCTCCTACAATCTTTCTTTCCTCTCTTCAACAGGATTCCCCGAGTTTGATTGTGGGTCTCTGCTTCTGTTCCCATCAGTTACTTGATGAAGGCTCTCTGATGACAATTGGGGTAGTCACCAATCTGATCACAGGAGAAGACCAGTTCAGTGCTTATGTATCCACTATTGTTAGGAGACTTTGCATGTCCAACTTCACATGTATCTATCTATATCTATATCTATCTATCTATCTATCTATCTATCTATCTATCTATCTATCTATCTACCTACCTACCTACCTACCTACCTACCCAATTTCATATCATTGTATATATACACATATATATCAAATTTCATATCATTATATATGTATATACATATCAAATTTCACAACATTATATATATATATGTATATAGTCTTTCTTTTAAAAATTATTTGTTTTATGTGTATGGATATTTTTCCTAAATATATATCTCTTCACCATACACATACCTATTGCCCATGGAGGCCAGAAGAGGGTGTGAGCCCCTGGAATTGTATTTACATGATTGTGAGCTATCATATGAGTGCTGGGAGTTGAACCCAGGTCCTCTGGAAGAGCAGCCAGTACTCTTAACCACTGAGCCATCTCTCCAGTCCATTGTATCTTTCTTTGACTCTTAATGTTATTTCTGACATTGGAATGAATTACTACATTACATTGATATGTCCTAATTTATTAATCTAGCCTCTTATTAATAAGCATTGAAGTCCTTTTAGACATTGCTGTTACTAGTGTTTATTTTATTATATAAAAGAGGTAAATATATTTTGACCCTTAGGATAAGTTCCAAGGAGTGGAAGTTATGGCTTAAAAATTATAAACACATTGCTTCATACTGCCAGATTGACTCTAGGGGATTGGCTGATTGAGGGATGGATGGATTGGAAAAAGGTCTCATGTAGCCCAGGCTAGCCTTAAACTTGCTATGTACTCAAGGATGACCTTGAACTCCTGACTCTCCTGCCTTCTTCTCCCCAGTGTTAGAAGTATGGATATGTATTACCATGCACCTTTATGTATTGCTGAGACTGAACCCAGAGCTGTGAGCATGCTAGACAAACACTCAACCCACTGAGCCACGTCTGCAGAGAAGGTCTTAAAAAAGTAGTTTTGATGTAAGAAATATGAACAATCACCATCAGGATAGTCCTCATTTAACGTGATGGGAAGTTAGGTTTGTGGAGAAGGTGGTACTCTGACAGTTTCTTTGTCTCTTTTCTTTTCAAATAATCTGTGTGAAGTACTGGCCAGCCTTGGTAAATAGCAGGAGCCAAGCAGATGCTCAGGATTGACAGACCTGGCTTCTGGGGACAGCAGGAAGCAAATGACAGAGGGAAGTGGGGAGCTCGCTGTACTAATGTGTTTCTGATCTTGGTTTTGTAATAAGGAAACATCTGTGCTCATCTCAGAGAGGCTTTGCTTAATTGGATGTGTGTGAGTTTAAAAACATGACAGAGTTGGGGACGTGGCTCAGTTGGTAGATGGCTCACTGAGCATGCATGAAGCCCCAGTGTTCTGGTCCCCAGCACTTCATAAAGCAAGTATGGTGCAGGACTCCTGTAGTCGGAGGAGACGGGAAGATCAAAACCAAAAGTTCAAGGTCATTCTTGGCTCTACCATGAATTTGATGTCAGCCTGGTCTTGGTAAACACAAACCACTGAACACACAGGTACTGATCATTCTTTAGTGTGCGGTGGTGGTGGCTCCGCTGTTGTCCAGAGATCTGTCTGTCCTTTCAGCATGTAATAACTACGGTAAACTCCTGCCCTTAGGCACCAATCTGATTGGCGAGGAGGCCAAACAATACAGCACCTCTCCTTTGCCGCAAAAACAGAGAAAATGCTCATGCAAAAGCCATTAAGCTAAAAAAAAAAAAAAAAAAACCAAAAAACCGAGGAGGATTGGCTCAAGTGTTTTTGAGAGAAACAAGAGGAGATTTATGGAGGCAGATAGGATCCTGACACCAATGAAGGCTTCCTAAAGGTCAGGGGAAGCTGACTGAAGATGAAGAACGTGGTCAGGAGGGTAATTCAAAGCAGTCAGTTTGCTCTGCCTGGGAGGCAGATGCCCACTTCATAGTGATTATTTGTATATCTGTACCTGTCTGTCTCATCTAGATTTATATTTAAAGCCATGTGTTTTTCTTTCTCTAGCTGTTTTTGTGACCCCCTTCTCTACCCCTCCACCATTATGGTTTGAATTTCAATGTGTCAGCTGTGACTTTTCCATCTTTAATCCGTTAAAGGAATTCTGATCTTTGTGTTTAAAAGCAGCTGCAGTCGGGAGACTGGAGGCTTCAGGTGGCCCTTGAGGGGGCTTTCTCAAGACTGGCCTGAAAACCAAGAAAGGCTTGAAGCAAAGCTGAAATCGCTTCTCAGATTTGGAACACGGCTCTTCTGGGACCTTTTAGTGGCTACTTCTATGAGAATAAAATAAGTGCATATTGCAGTGTTATATTTGGAGAAGTTCTAGAAGGGGAAAGGCCATGGGATGTGGTGGATAGAAAGCACAGAGCAGAGAGGAAAGACGGGCATGAAGAAAAGTGTTGCACTGTAGAATGTGACCCCAGAGTGACGTGACCCCAGAGTGATCTGGTTTATATTGTTTGTTCCTTGCAGGAAGTTTCATGGCATTACCAAGCAAAACCATCACATGACAGCAAGCAGCTAGGAGTGAAAGCCTCCTGGGGGGCTGTGTCACAACCTGCAGCAGGGTTATGTAACACTCCGAACTACTATTTTTCCTGGCCATGTGACTTACATTGGTTTCTCAGAGCACAGATTTGACAAGATCCCATCAACAACTTTACTTAGAAATGTGTTTATTTATTTTTACCTCTGATTCTAGGGAACAATATTTAGCTGGTTAAAGTGATCTAAAAGACACTGGTTATTTTGATAGCTGAATGTAAAGTGCTCACCTGGCTTAATTTTCAAAATGGTTCCTAGAAGCAGACTGGGTATCTGTTGTGCTTGGAAATGTGAAGACTTGGTCCTTGCTGGAGGTGTTGTTTAGGAAGGTGGTGGGAACTTCAGGAGGTGGAGCCTCACTGGAGGAAGTGGGTCACTGAGCCTAAGCCTGGAATGTTTTGGAGCCTGGTCCCACTTCCTGTTCCCTCTGCTTGCTTTTGTGGAAGCACTGTGACCCCTGTACCCCCTGCTTCATTGCTATGCCTTCCCTCTCAGAGGAAGCCTTCCTCCCTGAAGTCACAGCTTGTCAGGTTCTTGGTCACAGCAATGAGGAAAGAAATGCAGGATCCTTAGCTCACAGCTTGGTGTCACATCCTAGCAGAGTGTTGCACGAATCTTAAATGGTCTTATATTAAAAGACCCAGAGTCAGATACTGGGGTAAATGCTGAAAGATCAGAGACAAAGGAACAAGCCACTAGAGAAACTTCCCACCACTACCGAATCCTCAGGCCGAATGGAAGGTGAGATCCTATCTCCATGAATCCTCTGACTGAAGGCCTCTGAGTTCTCAGCAGAAAGGGCGTCTAGTTCCTGTCTCCTCACGCCTTATAGCCTTTCTCCACCCAGCCATTTCACTTCCTTCCTAGTGCTGGGATTAATGGCGTGTGTGCTTCCCAAATACTGGTAGCAAAGGCGTGAGATCTTAAGTGCTGGGATTAAAGGCCTGTGACTCCCAAGTACTGAGATTGAAGGTGTGTGCCACCATTGCCTGGTTCTGTTTTTCTCCTAGACTGAGTCAATCTCATGTAGTCCAGAGTGGCTTTGAACTCACAGAGGTCCAGACAGATCTCTTACTCCCAAGTGCTAGGATTAAAGGTGTGTGCCACCACTGCCTGGTCTCTATGTTTAATCTAGTGGCTGGCTCTGTCCTCTGATCCTCAGGCAAGCTTTATTTGATACACAATATATCACCACAGCAGAGGAGGTATCTGAGCACTTCAAGGATATGCTTCATCTCAGCTCTAGATGGCCTGAGTAGCTTATTTTTACATAACAAACCTAGGATTGCCAAATTAAGTGTTGGACTCCCCAGCCAGAATGCCCAGTGACTTCTGATTGTCCCAGTCTTTATACTGGGCTTGGAGTGTGTCTCATTGGTTCTACTGTTGGTTTGCTTTCTGGTATGCTTGCACAGGGATCCCTGACTGGCCTGAACATCACGTGACTTGTCATTTTCCTCCTCTTCCATCCTATGCCCTTGGTTTCTTTCCCTGATGTAGTTAGTGTTAATTGCCTCCTAAAAGGGTCTCAGGATTGGGACTGAAAAAGGACACCGAGGCAGTGTCCTTTTGAAATTTGTTAGGAGAGCTACTAATGCAGTAGATAGAGAGCCATGTGGTGAGGGCTTTGAGGAGGGCTCAGGCCCATGGGGCAATATGGGGCTCCCTCTTACAGGGTTCAGAGAGAATGGGGAGGGTAGATGCCACGTGCTTGGTGAGGAGGGCATAGAGCAAGCTTGCAGTCCGGTTGTCTCTGACGCTGGGGCAGTGGGGAGTGGGCAAAGTTTCGGTCCTTTCGTTAACGTGTGTCCGTCCTATAGATGTGCCATCTGTCCTCCTGGAGGCTTGGGGTAAACTTCCTTTGGGGAAGCGAGAATCACTAAATCACACCAGACTCGAGTGGGGGTGCCTGCTGTTTAACAGCAGTGTAAGGGTAGATTGAGACAGACGCTGCTGCCAGTGAGCATGAGCTGAGTAGCCATTAGCCCAAGCCTAACTCTGAACCACGTTCTCAGGCCAAGGCTACTGCACCCTAGTCTCTGCTCCTCAGCTTTGTGGTGACAGGAAGCTCTGACTTCATCAGCATAGTGACCTTAGCTCAGTCACTTAAACATTTTGTGAGCTTTTAAAAACACATAACTCCTAAGAGTAACTGACTCAGAAAGGGTTTGATAGCGTTACCTTGGAAAGGCTTGCCCTGTCACTGGCCTGTAGTGACATTTCTGATGATGGCATCGAGGAGGAGGCTAAGCACTAATGATTATGACTGTCATGGTCGAGCTGTCTTAGGTTTTATTTAGTGTCAGTTTGAAAGGTCCTCTGTACTTAGTGAAAGGGTTCAGATGCGGTGTGGGCGCTCAAGAGGGACTAGGGAGGGGAGCAGGATACATGGCCACCAACACCCAGATTGATGAAAACTCGCCTCCCCAGGTGAGAGCTCCTGGCCTGTGTAGGTCTGTTAACTGGAGACTCACAGTGTCGTCTCTGAGGAGGGAAGGGCTGCAGGTGCTATGGTCTGAGCAACAGCTGGATTCTAATATCATCACATCCTGACAGCTGGAACTTCTGTGAAGACACCATCTTCTACCGGCAAGGAGAGGAGGCTGGTCTCTACAGAACAGGCTCCTGGGTCTTGGTGCACAGGTAGCTTCCTAGCTGCAGCTCCTCTGTTTGCATTTTCTGTGTCTTATTTTTCTGACTGACTTTAGCCTGTTTTGCTTTCTCCACACTCCTCCATAGCTCACAATAGAAAACTTATTTTAATTGAAGTGAAAAGGACTAATTCTGTCACCCTGATTAGCTGATGAATTTACGTGGATGGGGGTGCTCTTAGATGGGCCAGCGATCTGTAGAGAGCCCACTTGGTCCCTTTAGGTGGCATACACTTAAGTTCACAGGGGCCAACAGTGCTCTTCTGGCCACTTCGTATCTTCTCCAGACCACAATGTAATGATCAGCTACATAGATAAATTTGGGAACATTTTAATGGAATCTGTGCTCTTGAGATTACTTTATTAGCACACAGAACTCACTGTGGCTTCTAAAATTTTCTACAATCACCAGTGAACAAAAACAGTGCATTTGAATGTGGCAAAAATTAGAAAATTTTCTGGCTGAAGTGGCTGGGGGCTGGTGGCTTATTTTTAGAAATGCCAAGGACACTGAAATGGTTAATGGTTCGCAGGCAGATAATTTTTGGTAATTATGACTACTAAAATTACAGGCTTTTTTTCCCCTCTGAATTTTTTCTGGATCCTTAAAATATATTCCCTGCAGATTTCCCAGTAGACTGGGACAGTTTTTTAAAAAATCTTATTTTTTATTAAAATTTTATGTTTTTTCTGTATTTGTTATTATTCATATTAACTGTGGTCATTACATAAAGATATGTGTGATGATCCCTACTTGCCTTAGGTATTTGGAATCGTTTGTGGTTCTGTGTAAATTTTAGAAGTCTTGTTTCTGTGAAAACAATTAGAAGGTGGGTAGGTATTGTGAGGGATCTGTATATTACCCTGCGTGTTATTTACTTCTCTGCTGCTCTAATAAAACACCATGATTAAAACAACTTATAGAAGGAAGAGTTTACTTTTTTCTGTGGTCCCAGAGGGATAAGAGTCCGTCATGGTGGGAGGCATGGCGGCAGGCGCTGGAGCAGGAAGCTGAGAGATCACATCTTCAACTGCAAATACCAGGCAGAGAACCAACTGGAAGTGGACCAGTCTGTGACCTGTCAAAGCCACCCCCAGGGACATAGTCCTACAGCAAGGCCACACCCTCTGAACCTCCCCAAACAGGCCCACCTACTGGGGGCCAAATGTTCACATGTCGGAGCCTTGGGGGACATTTCTCATCTAAACCAGCACACTTTAATAGTGGGAAGAGTTAAACAGTGTTATTTCTATCAATCCCCATGCAGAGGATAGCTTTTCACTTGTGTTATCTTTGGTTTCTTTCTTAGATATTTTGGAATTACAAGTGTACATATTGTTTCCTTCTTTGGCTAAGTTTTTCTAGGAAGTTCATTTATTTACTTTTTGATGCTGTTTTAAATGAAATTTTCTTGATTTCCTTTAAGATATTTCATATTAGGATGAAGAAATATAAGTAATATTATGTATTCATTACCTATCTGTAACTTTATCAAATTCATTTACTTTTTCAGACTTTTTTTTTGTATATGCTTGGGGTTTTCTTTGTATGGGATCATATAAATGAAAGTAGGGATGGTTTTATATCTTCCTTTATGTTCTGGGTACTTTTTTGTTTTTGATTTGTTGTTGTTACCCCCAGTGCGTAGTTTAGTAGGAATAGAGAGAGTGGGCGTCTTGGCTTTGAATCTAATCTTTGAGGAAAGACTACAATCTCTCGCATTGCTCTAGTTTGGTTCCAGTGGCTGTAATAAAACACTGAACAAAAGTGACTTGTGGGAGGAAAGGGTTGATTTCAGCTTCCCAGTGGCAGTCCATCATCAAGGGAAGCGAAGGCAGGAACCTGGTGTAGAAACTGAGGCAGGGCCAAGGGAGGAACACTGCTTACTGGCTTGCTTCTTCTGGATCGATCAACTACTTCCTACTCCTGTAGCACAGGATCCTTAGCGATGACATTTTACACAGTGGCCTGTGCTCTCTTACATCAATTAGAAATCAAGTAGATGCCCCATGGAGGGAGACGATCCTTTAACTGAGGTTTGCTCTTCGCTGGCATGTCAAGTTGACACACTGCGATCAGCCATCACATGATTATGATGCTTGCTGTGGGCTTCTTAAAAGTGGATTTATTATGCTGAGGAAATCTCCTTTGGCACCTAATTTGTTGAGGATTTTTTTTTCAGCAAAGAATGTTGAACTTTGTCACATGACTTTTAAAAATCTATTGAGCTAACACTTTTCCTGGCTTATTTTATTGGCATGTCTTACACTAATTGAGTGGTCTATGTTAAAGCAGCCTTGCATCTCAGAAATCAATATCACTTCATCATGATGTATGCTCCTTTTAATATGCTCCTGGACTTGATCTGTTAGAATTACTTTCTTGAGGAGTTTTGTAGCTACGTCCACCAGAAGCTTGCTTTTCTGGTGGTCTCTTTGTCTAACTTGGCTATCAGATGATGTTAGCTTTAGACAAGGAGTTTGGCAGTTTCCCCGTTAGTTTAATTTTCTTTTTGGGAAGTTTGCAAATAATTTCTGAATTATTCTTGGAATGTCTGGTAGAATTCAGCTGTGATGCCATCTGGTTGTTTGGAGGTGTTTCTTGTATGTTTTGAGTTTTTCAAGACAATGTCTCATGTAGCTCAGACTGTCCAAGGATGATCTTGATCTTTTGATATTCCTGCCTCTTCCTCTTCAGTGCTGAGATTACGGGGGAAGGGGGGTGTGCACCACCACTCCAGCTTTTGTGCATGCTGGGTAAGCTCTTTACCAACTGAGCCACGTCCCCCCCCCAAAAAAAAACACATTAGAAACTTGCATTAAAGAAATGAGAGGTCTGGGTGACAATGTCATGGACTGGAAGATTCCATTCCCTGCTATAGGGTGGCCATGACATCTCTCACTTATGTAATAAAAAGTGGAAATCATTCAGTCATTTCTCTATCACTCATTCACTGGACATGCATTGAACCACCAGGAGCCAGACACGACCCCGTCTTAGTGCCACACTGTAAAAGCAGCAGACTCCCTTCCTGCCATCTGTAGCCATGGTAAAGATAGAAAAGGAGAAAATGAGGCTGGGGCTTTCCAGCATCAAAAGAACATGCTCATATGTGAGTCCAAGCCTCTTAGATGTGAATGACCCCCAACTCTATTACAGAGAATGACAAGTGCTCTGGTTAATTTATTTTGAGGTGACTAGATAGGACGATGCATATAGCAGCACTTTGTAAGGGAGAATATAAATAATATTGGTGTAAGCTTTATAATTAAAACAACAACAACAACAACAACAACAAAAAGAAGCCTGATAGCCTGTATGGTTTACAAGCATTCCTCCTCAAGAGCTCTGCTTGTGATAAACCCAGAGTGTCAGAGGCTGAGTGTATCTTCCATCTTCCAGAACTAGGCTCCTCACTGGAACTGTTAGAAATACAAACGCAAGGACACGGCTGACTTTAGACCCGTGAGAAAGCAGGTTGACGGAGAGAAACATCTGTCTAGATATCCTACATCATTATTAGGAAGTCTGAGTTCTTTTCATTTTCCACAGAGGGAACCTGTTTTTGAATCTTTACTACTGTATATGACTCATAAAACCACCCAGCGTGCTTAGATTTCATAAGATCCTTTCTACCTCTCCATTTACTGCGTCTGTGAGGCAAAAATGGTATTCATGAAAATGCAGTAACACTTTCTTTTTCCCATTTTCTTATGAATAGCTTGCTCTCTAGCTATTGGTAACATATTGAGCCAATATATTTAAAAAACATTTGCACAGCTTGGTAAATTTGAGGGCATGAATATGTCTGACCCAGAGATATTTTCACAAATATCCAGCAGAATGAAGGGAAATGATGCTAGTCGAATGTATCTGCTTATAATTTATTTAAGCCATTTTGCCCAGATTAATTAGTAGAGGAATGAATTTTAAAATGTCACATAACTAATGTGTTATGGTGAACCTGTATAATTAAAATGTGGCTCACTAATACATTTCTTCATGTTATAAATTATTGACTTGGTGATTGTCCTAATGCAGGTGTATCAATTTCTCTTATGTTGATAGTTTGCCCATAGGGATAGATTTTTCTTACAACATCAATGAACCAAGTTGATGGTGAGATTTCACTGCCTGGGCTGCTTTGACCTGTGCAAAGCTAACAGACTCAGGTGGCTTTAGCATTAGGTGTGTTTCTCTCTTCAATATTATAATACAGTAGATAAATAAATGCAGGTTCTTTGCAGGGCTCAATGCTCACACAGAATAGCGAAGCTGGACACCAGACAGATACCAAGATTTTTAGGTGATTGGAAATGTGTAAATAGAAACATCTCAAAATTGAAACAGTCACATGAAGCAGCTTTAGTCAGGGTCAGGGGTTCATCAAAATGATGTATTTTCAGTTTGTGACACCTGTTGGGGTTAATTGATCTCATGATTATCCTTACGTAGGCCATGTCTAAGGAGTCTAATTGTCTGCCTACATTTAATTGGTAAGAATTGTGACCAATACAAATGAACCAACAAAGAAAAAAAAGTTAGGGGAATCATCAGTTAAATCATGGAGGTACGTTGACCGACGGTTCCTGTTAGTGGCAATGACTTGCTAAGTAAGTGCACCTTCAGTCTTTATACATTGTGTTGGAGTCTTTTCCGTTGCTCAGATAAAACACCATGTCCAAGGTGACTCATGGAAAGAAGTGTTTATTTGGGTTCATGGTTCCCGGGGACTAACAGGTCATCATGGTGGAGAGTCGTGATAGATAGTGGCAGACATTGCAGCCTCAGCGGCAGGAGCTTGAGAGCTCACATCCTCAACAACCAGCGGAAGAAGAAAGAGGGAACTGAACATAGGGTGAGGCACTCAAGGCCTGACCCTGGTGATGTATTTCCTCCAACAAGGCCACAAATCATTAAGCCTCTCCAAACACGCTGCTGCTCAAAGAACTTGTGCACCAAATCCCCACTGCTGACATGTACCACCTCCTGTGAACTACCCTGGGAGAAGGACACTGCTCTTACTAATTGTCAGACCATATGTCATCTCCTCTTGTTCAAACAAAGGATTCAAATGTGAAAGCATTTTAGAGGTTCAAAATTTCATATTCAGGCTGGAGAGATAGCTCAGCCATTAAAGGTTTACAATAAAAAAATATAAAATTCCAATTCAATTCAGAACAAATTAACTCTAAAGCTGGTAATACTTTTCTATGTAGATTTTCTTTGTGTGTTGTTGGTGTTTGGTCTTGGTGTCATTCAGAATTGTGAACACTGGCTCTGGAAATACACACTCTGATGAAGGATGCTAGGAGAAGCTCCCAGGGAAACAGGCATCACTGAGTGTAAAATGTTGATACACTTCCCAGGTGCAAACAAAACACACTACGTGTTATAAGATTTTTAGCCTGGGTTTGTTCTGCAGAAGATTAGAACTTAAAACTGTGTCCCTGATTGAGCTAAGTTCAATGGCGAGTAGAATTCCTGATTATAAATTCCTGAGACTTTAAAAAAATGACCATTTGTAAGCTTAAAAACTTCCTTGCACAGGCATGGGCAGAGACATGGTGCTCTAACAGCTCTGTCAAAAGAGGGAGGAATTACTAAAGGGGACTGGGATAAGGAATGTGGATCTTGATTCAATGTATTTTGATTTGAAGAAAAATAGAAGTAAGTGCTTGACTAAATGAGTCTGTGAACACAGGCTAAGAAACCATCAGAGATGCCCAGGCTTTGTTGGTTTTGCTGCTTTAATTTCACAAGAATGGAGAAAGAGTTAAAGAAAGACCATGTGGAAAATCCATCTCCCTCCACAAACCTTTTTCCAGGGGGAGATGAGTCCTTGTGTGGATTTAGTCCTATGTCTACAGTCCCCACACTTCATGGAGTAAAATGATTAGTCACTTTCAATCTTTATCTTCCTGTTCAGAAGATAAAACATACGATTGTGTTAAAATTAATATGAATGGTCAAAAGCAAGAGACAAATTTTCCACATGAGGAGGAAGTCAGTCAACTAACCCATTTCTTAAGCATCTCACTGCTATATTTAAATGAAGCCACATTGCCTCTACGACTTCTGTGTTCTCAGAAGGTGAGGCAGATTTCCCTTAAAGCCCCGATTTCACAGTGGGCTGGGGACATTTCTGAACTGGTCGCCTCAGAGTTCACTTTTCACTTATCTGTAGTGGTCATTTAGATTTTGTTGCATCCTGGTTGACAAAAATCACTCCTTTCAGAAATGTGTTCACCCCCTCAGCGCCCCAAATACAATATAATATTATCACACCCACAACAAAAGGATCTATGCTGATGGATGAAGACCCATCAGGTTATAAGCCGTAGAGATCTTGCTGGTCCCATCTAAAGTCCATCCTTGTTCTAAGGGTTTTCTTTCCTCCAAAGCTCCCACAGGCACCCCTCCCTCTTCATAAGCAGACCCCCTAGTCTACAAGGGAGTGACCCCTCAAGCCAATCATCTTTACTCTTCCCCAGTTGGCTTGGCACTTTCTTCTAATCAATGGTATCTAATATCAAATTGAATTTTTTTGAAGAATAGATAGCCCATAATTCTACAAGTCCAATAATCTTACCCATGCCAGGTGTTCCTCTTTGTAGATGAGCTGAAACTCACAAAGGGAGGTAATTAATAGATAACTGTGTGCTTAGGGACAGGGAGAAAATCATAATGCTGGTATTTTGCTACTCACACAAGAGTCCTTTCCCACGCAGACCATTTCTTAAACCTCTGTTTCATATTGCAATCATCCTAACAATGAATTACAAGGCTGCTCATACAGCTTGTATATGTGCATATTAGAATGTTAAACCTGAACATATATTTCCCAAGTTATTTAATCATGCAGTAGAAGGGAATAATGTGATTTCTTGTCCTGTAAATTGTGAGAAAATACTCCTGTATTTCCTCCTATTAATGTTTGACATGATGTTATTCTGAGTATGAAGGATTTGCCACACTGGGTAATTGCACATAAATCCAGCCTGTTGCCTCACCCTGTTTATAGACTCTGACATGGGCAATAATTGGTTCTATTGAATTAGGAAAGTAACCATTTATAAGGGTATCACTGGCTGATGACATTGCTGCTGGTGGTTTTTCTTATTCATTAGAAAATCGTTTCGATGTTGATCTTTACATTGGTGGCTTTTTGTCTTCTGTAGATAGGATTATTTTTCCCTGTAAGACAGTCAGGGACCACCAAAGCATCGAAGACCAAAGGAAACCAAGTTTAGTATAGAAATTTCAAGATTGTCTTGACCCTGGAATGGTGAAATGCTTCTAAATATTTTCCAGCTTCTAATGTTTTTGTGTATGTGTGTTGTATATGCCTATGTGTACACGCAGTGTGTGTATACCTGTACCCTTGTGCAGAGGTTAGAGGTGGATGTCTACTTTAATTTTTGAGACAGGGTTTCTCACTGACCCTGGGGCTCACCATCACTTTTCTACTGGGCTGACAGCCAGTGAGTCCCAGGGATCTTTCTGTCTCTGCCCCATCCCCTCAGTCCATGGTGTTTTTTTACGTTTAGATGCCACTGTCTTGATACTTGATGGGGAGCTCATCTAGACTGAAAAATGCTCATGATATTCCTTCTTTAGTTTCTGCAATGTATTTTTCCTTTATGGTCCTCCTCTCTGTTGCTATAGAGATACTGAATGACACTCTTTTCTTCCTCTTTAGAAAGTCATCTAATCTTTTGGTCTGGAGGCCAAAGTGTTATTTTTCTTAACTTTTATAATTTTCAACTTATACTCTTGAATTTTGTATTATTTGTCCACAACTTTCTTAGATCGTTTTAAATTGGTGGTTCTCAACCTGTGGGTTACAACCCATCTGTGGGTTGAATGACCCTTTCACAGGAGTCACCTAAGACCACCATGCACATCATATATTTACATTACGATTCGTAAGAGTAACAAAATTACAGTTATGAAGTAGCAATGAAAATAATTTAATGGTTGAGGGTCACCACAACATGAGGAACTCTATTAAAAGGTTGCAGCATTAGGAAGGTTGAGAACTACTGTTTTAAATATTCTGCTCTTTTCCCTTTTTTGCACTTAAAAATTATTTTATGTGTATGGTTCTTTTGCCTGCATGTATGTATGTGTACCATGTGAGTGCAGACTAAGGTGGGCATCAGATCCCCTGGAACTGCAGTTACAGATGCTTGTGAACTACTGTGTGGGTGCTGGGAATCAAACCCAGGTCCTCTGCAAGAGCAGCTAGAGCTCTTCATTACTGAACCATTTCTCCAGACCTGCTCTATTTTTCTTGAGGGAATCCAATATTTTGTTAGGTTTTCATCCACTTAATTTTCTCTGTATACCCTCCTTCGTAAAGGATTAGGTCGTTCTTTATGTTACACTAGTTCCTTTGAGGTTTTTCTTTTCCTCATTTCTTTATATAGTTTAAATTGTTCCCATTCTTGCATACATTGTAATTAGGCCTTCATTTCTGAGATGATTTTAGTTTTTATTCAATTTCTTTTGAGCTTGAGTGACTCTCATTCACAGCTTCTCCTTTCTGTTTATTTATATTCTGAGATTTAAATATTTGATCAAAGCCTTTCAGATGTCTTCAAACTCTTGTCTAAATATTTTGTTTTAGGTTGGGAATATTGTGTTATAGCTAAACTGTTATGAACACTATTTTCTCGAGTAGCTCTGTAGGGATGGTTTCTGTCATTAGTCAGTTATGAAGAGGTCTTACTTTGCCCCCGGTCATAATTTCATAGCTTCAGATGTTTTTTAGTGATTGCCTTTATTCCAGGTGGGACTCCTCTATGATTGGTTTTATTTGTGTTCTTCCACATTTAGGTCTTTGCTGCTCTGTCCTGTCTTTTGAGACGTCCCCATGTGACTGGCTACTGCAGTGGGAGCTTCAGCTGGCACTTAGGTATTTATGGCTTCACTTGCATGTGACTTGTGTCACAGTGTACTGCAGCCTTATGCTCTGAGCTAGTTTATGGGTAGATTTCTTTGCCCTTTATTTTCTGTCTGATAGGAGATGATGAAGAAGGGACCTTTGGCTCTAAACAGCATCAGATGACCAAACTTGTAAATCCTGACCTTGGCTAAAGGGACTCACAACAGTTCATTAGTCACTTATGTTCATGGCTAGGGAAGCGGGAGCTGCTCACCATGCAGGCTTGTACTGTCACCCTCGGGAAGAGGGTTATCATATAGAAGCTGTGGGAAGCAGGCTCTATAGTAAGGAGGGCAGGGGCCGCCTGGCTCTGGGGAAGGATGACTGACCTGTTTGAATAATTATGCAGGTTGACAGGAAAGTGATGCCTCTGGATTGAGGACCAGTGTGGGTACAGCTGGTGCAGAGCAAAGGGGTCCTTCATCATGGATATGGGGACCTCCTGGTGGTATGAAGCAGTCTAAAGAGTGGGGCAACTCCTAGTTATATCTTTGTGCCCAGCCTTTTGTGAGGCTCAAAGACATCAAGGAATCTCTTGAAAATTGACTTTTTTTTTTTTTTTTTTTTTTTTTTTTTCAAGACAGGGTTTCTTGGTGTAGCTTTGCACCTTTCCTGGATCTGGCTCTGTAGACCAGGCTGGCCTTGAACTCACAAAGACCCACCTGCCTCTGCCTCCCGAGTACTGAGATTAAAGTGGTGCACCACCACTGCGTGGCAAAAATTGTCATCTTTCAGTGCACACCCAACACTTAAGTTGCCACCTATCCGAGTACCCACAGAACCCACACCTGAGGCACCCAAACTCACCTCAATCTTGACTCTTTCCTCTGTATCTCATACCTGTTAAGCCAATGCTTCTGTAACATTTCCTGTGAGATGTTAAGGTAAACTTAATACCTCTCTCTCCTGCCTGGCATGCTTTCTCTTAGTTTTTTTTTCTCATCTCAATTAACAGAGGCTTTATCTCAATTGTGCAAAGAAGAAATTCAGAAGTGATGTTTTATTTCTGCCTCCTTCACTCTTCACAGTTGATTTCATCAGAAACTCCATTTTAAATATCTGATCTTGGTTTGACAGTCCCCCAGTCCTCTCGGTTCCAACATGGCTGTTCTGTTCAGGTTCCGATGATCTTTCCTTTGACATCTGTGATATTCTCCTCAGGCATCTTCTGAGCTTTGCTCTTCCTACTTTGTTTTCAAGCAGGAGTTGGAGTGAGTTTTTAAAAGTAAGCACTAGTACTTAGCAACAGGTGAATGGGTGAGAAAAATGTGGTGCGTATATACACAATGTAGTTATATGCAGCCATAAAGAAATTAAGTAGTTTGTAGGAAGATGAGTGAACTGGGGGTCATCATGCTAAGTGAAATAAGCCAGTCCTACAAAGACAACTCTCATGTGGATGCTAGAGAAATGGACTTCAGAGATGCAAAATAAGATAAGAGTAGGAGGGGCATAAGAAAGAGCAACTGTTCGTAAATGTTTATTATCTTCATGCATTAAACTATCAAATGGTGGCCGGGTGGCGGTGGCGCACGCCTTTAATCCCCGCACTTGGGAGGCAGAGCCGGGCGGAGCTCTGTGAGTTTGAGGCCAGCCTGGTCTACAGAGTGAGATCCAGGACAGGCACCAAAACTACACAGGGAAACCCTGTCTCAAAAACCAAACCAAACCAAAAAAAAAAAAAAAAAAATCAAATGGCTATACCACTAAAATATGCTAAGAAAAGTGTGTGTCAACTGTTTTCTCTGTGACCCCCATCTTTCTGACCAAATGGTCTAGAGTTCCTGGGTGGGAACGAGAACAGCCCAAGCAGTGAGAGTTAAAATCGCCATGGTCCTGGAGTACCAATGTAACAAGTTCACTGCTCTGCGAGGCTCCTTGCCGGAGATCATTTGCTACTCTGTTCTCTCCTCTAACGACTCTCTAGCAGGTACATCGTTAGACCCGTTTATTCACCTCCAGTTTCTGTTTATCTTAGTGATTTTGTTCTTGCTGTTATCATCGTCATCAGTCTTCATCATCATCGCCACCACCATCATCCTGTAAGCATGGGATGAAGGTTCCTTTGTGAGGGTAGCTGAGGCTGGTGGCTAAGCCATTCAGACTCAAGTAGACTCCAGTCCATGTAGACAAATTCCAAGTGTGACCATTGCTAACCTTATTGGATTTCTCAAAACATCACAATTTCTGTATTTTTGTGTCATTTCTCCATCTCCAGTTTATTAATTTCCTCACCGAGTTTTGAAAATGCAAACTTTCCCCTGGATTCCCTGATTCTACTCATTCTACCTCAGTTGATTAACACCATTACCCTGCGTTCTTCCAATTTGTTTTTTAACCATAGTTGCTACTCAGTGCGAAATGCTATGACTTCAGGACTTGAAATCCTTCCAAAACTTTATACTGAGTGTGTAAAATATGAAATTATGGGCTGGGGATGCAGTTCAGTTGGTAGAGTGCCTGCCTATCATTAATGAAGCCCCAAGTTCCTTCTCAGGCACCACATAAAACAGATGTGGTGCACACCTGTAATTTCAGCTCTCAGGGGATGGAGACAGGCAGATCAGGAGTTCAAGGACATCCTCAGCTACATAGTGACATTGAGCCCAACACCGTATATGTGACATAGGATATTGTATTCTAGCCACCTGTTAATGCTTCAGCTCCCCGAATGTGCCTGGCTCTTTATGATCCTAAGAGGTTACAAACACCCATGCTTTCTTATCGCATTTCCTTTCAGCCATTCATTCTGGGCAATCCCTTCTTTTCTTCTACACAGCCTCTTCATCTTATACCAGGCTTTTCTTCCCTCCCTCTGCTAATCTACCTCACGACACCCTGCTCCTTTTCTCTGAAAGTGTTTCAAAGCTTGTCATATGTATGCGCTACGTATGGGTTGGCCCTTGTTTCGACATTGGTTAGGAACAAATGAAAATGTTTTAAAAAAGAAACTGCACCGAGCAGACAGGAGTAGAATCTCTCGAACTCAGCCTGTGCCCCCAATAGAAGTGGCAAAAAGCAGACCGTTGCATATTCCATTAAAATGGAAATAAAAGCCTCATGGATGACTAAAATATCCCCCAGAAAAACCTGCCAGAAATAAATATTCTCACAACACTTAGAATTAATGTCAAACTTGAGCCAAGTTTGGGAGAAATGCATTTGTAGTTGATTGAACTCAAGAATGCAGTAGAAAACAAGAGTGAATCATTCAAGAAACGAAAAGTCTGTTGAGTGCCCGGAGGAAAGAGAAAAGGTTAAAGGAAATAAAAATGAGTGTCCACGAAGTATAGACCAACAGCTGTGGAGCCTGCATGGGACCAGACTAGGCATACGGGAGACAGTTGTGTACCATGGTCTGTTTGAGGGGTCCCTGGCAGTGGGATCAGGATCTATCCTTGTGTAACATGAATTTCTGAACTATCTTATTAAATAAAAAACTCAGGGGAGCCAGGTATTGGGGTGAATTCTGAAAGGTCAGAGAAGCAGAACAAGCCACAGCTAATCTCACCTTGCCAACTTCTCAGCTGGTCCTGTTTCCTCAAACTGGAAGCCTTTGAGTCCTCATCCAAATGGATCTCAGCTGAACTGCTGCTAAAAACCTAAAAGCTTAAAAAGCCTCTAGTTCCTGGTCCTCACGCCTTATATATATCTTTCTGCTTCCTGCCATCACTTCCTGTGATTAAAGGCGTGTGTCTTTCCCAAGCAAGACATGAGATCTCAAGTGCTGGGATTAAAGGTGTGTGTCACCATGCCTGGCTCTGTCCAGTGTGGCTTTGAACTCACAGAGATCCAGATGGATCTCTGCCTCTGAAATGCTAGAATTAAAGGCGTGTGCTACCAATGCCTAAACTTTATGTTTAGTATAATGGCTGTTCTGTTCTCTGACCCCCAGATAAGTTTATTGGGTGCATAATATGTATAATATATCAACCACACTCTGGTGCATGAACGGGCTTTTTTGGAACCCATTACCTGTGGTGGGATGCCTTGCTCAGCCTTGATGCAGTGGGGAGGGGCTTGGTCCTGCCTCAATTGAATGTTCTAGGCTTTGCTGACTCCCCATGGGAGGCTTTACCCTTTTGGAGGAGGAGAAGGGGGATGGGGGGGGGGGGGGGGGTGGGGGGGGGATGGGGAGCAGGAGGAGGGTTGAGAGGGGGATCTGTGGTTGGTATATAAAATGAATTAAAAATTTTTCTTAAATAAAATGAGTGTCGGAGTGGAAGTAGCTGAATTTAGAAAACAAAGCAGGAACAGTATAGAGATAGTGTACCCTGAAGAACAACAGTGTGACAAAGGAATGTTTAAAACTTCAAGTTGCAAAACCTTGCAAAAGCAGAAGTAAATGAGTCTGAAATTGAACCACCTGATGCTCAGGACGATCTGTCAGCTGCAACTGTCAATGCCAGAACACATGCAGCAAGAGGGTTAGAAATTGAACACACAAAAGGTCATCAAGGTCTGTGAGTAAAACGATGAATGACACACAGGGAATTATAAGAGAACTATATCAGCGCATAATTCCTCAAACCAAACCATCATACATACAGGGCAGCCATGCAGAAGGCAGCATACGGACAAGAATAGTCTCTGTGACTCCTGTATGTGAACCAGTAATGGCATGATTAAGTGTAATCGCTTTAAAAAAAGAAGTACCAGATGTTGTAGACAAGCCCCCGAGTCAGTTTAGGATCTAAGCCCTTAGACATTATTGATTGAATGTGGAATGGGGGAAGCAGAGTCAGGCTACAGGATATACTGTTTTCTTTTCCTCCATCATGTCCTCTGTCCTGCCC
>CABHPH010157446.1:0-45929 GCA_902168325.1 Peromyscus nudipes | reverse complement strand
AGGTGTGGCCTTGTTGGAGGAAGTGTGTCACTAGGGCGTGGGCTTTGAGGTTTCAGATGCTCAAGCCAGGCCCAGTCTTACTCTCTTGTCCTGCTGCCTGCTGATCCAGATGTAGACCTCTCAACTCCTGTTCAGTACCATGTCTGCCTGTATGCCACCGTGCTTCCCACCATGACAATGGACTAAACCTCTGAACTGTGAGCCAGCCTCAATTAAATGTTTTCTTTTATAAGAGTTGCCATAGTCATGGTGTCTCTTCACAGCAATAAAACCCTAACTAAGACATCAGTCCATATAATATTACTTGTACGTATATGTTTTTAGGGCTGGCCATTTGGTATTGGACAACCAATTGGTATGTTCTTCCCTGGAGAAGACTGTTTTTCCTGCTCTCAGCATTCCTCAGTTGCCTGGTTCTGTGTCTAGGGTTGAGGCCTCGATGAGCTTCTCCCTTCCCTGGTGGTATGACTGTTGGTGTCATCCTTGTTCAGGTCTTGTTTAGGCAGTCATGTTGGTGAGGCTTCATGGGTGTAGCTTCTCCGACATCCTAGGAGACACAGTCTCACAGCAAAATTCCCTGTTCTTACAGCTCTATTAGTCTTATCACCCCCTCTTCCAAAATGATGGCTGAGCCTTAGGTGCAGGAGTTGTGTTGTAGATGTGTTAGTTAGGCAGGTTCTCTTCTAACTTAGAGACATATTTAAGATAAAGCCTTAGTGAAAACTTTCCTTGTTTCCCACTGCTTCTAAGAGAAAATGCAAAAGTCCTAGGTGACCCAAATGCCTACAACTTTGCTTCTTCTATCCTCTGTGCAAGCTCCATTCAGGGCCATTCCCTAGACTGGAAGGCAGGAAGCTGCGTTCTCCAAATGTTCTTCCCCAATGTTCTTTTGCTGGTGAAATGTTGTGTACCCCAGGCCTCATTTGAAAGTTGTTTTCTGAGGGAAGACTTATCTGTCCAAGACTATAGCTTTAGTCTTGTGTTCCTAGTCATAGTTTAACCCAACTTGTTACCATTGCTACATCCTAGCTCAGTGTACAGATATAGAAGGGTCCTGATGATATATGATGAAGGAATGCAAGATGAGACAGACTGAGCCTACCATAAGCCAGACAATTATTATAGAAAGTTTATAATGAAAATAAGGAAAAGTAATTAAAATTAGAGGGATATGTTTATGCAAGTTGTTGATGTATCTATCTCAGCCTGCCAGGATGCTACCAGATATGGCTGAAAAAAAATTAATAGGGCAAACTAGCCATTTACAGAATGTAAATGGGTTTTTAAAATCCACTTTGCACATGAACATATTTTCACTCAAAACAAAGAAATACTTAAAACTAAATCTAATGAAAAATGTGCATGATTGGTGAAAAAAGAAAACCATGCAAAATTGGAAAGCTAAAGGATACATGAGAATATTTGGATAAATGAAGAGATGTGCCAAGCTCCTGGATGGACATCAGTCTTGTAAAATGTTATCTTTGTTAAACTAAGTGTCTCATAAATCATGTGCAATCAAAGTCCATTGAATTTGGGGAGAACTTTACAGCATGCCTTTGACATTTGCCTGGAAAAAGGAAGAAGAATATCATTTAAAAAGAAGTTGGCAGGAAGGTATGGTGTTTTTATGTGTGTGTGTGACAGGGTTTGCTCCATGTAGTTTTGGTGCCTATCCTGGATCTCATTCTGTAGACCAGGCTGGCCTCAAACTCACAGAGATCATCCTGGCTCTGCTTCCCAAGTGCTGGGATTAAAGGTGTGCGCCACCACAGAAGCTGGCAAGAAGGTATGGTGTTTGGTGTTAACTGTCAACCTGGCAGGCTCTAGGCTTGCCTGAGAAGTGGGCCTCGGGGCATGCCTGTTGGAGAATATCTTGATTGCTTTAATTGTTGTGGGAAGACCCTCCCATTGTCCGCATTCCTTGCTTAGGATCCTAGACTGTGGGAAGGGAAAAAGGGCAGCCAAACCGCAGCATATAATCATTGCCAGCTTCTGACTGACCAGCTGCTCCAAATTCCTGCTGCCTCTGTTTCCCCAGTGTGATACCGAACCTTGAACTGTGAGCTGAAACCAACCCTTTCTCCCTTAGATGGCTTTTGTCAGACGTAGAAACACAGGTGACACCCAGTGAGTTTGGCAAGGTAGTATTACAAAAAACGGCAAGAATTGCTGAGACAGATCTGCAGTACAGAGGCCCACCCCAGGTAAGGAGGCATTTCAAATCAATGCCGAAAGTGTGGTTTCTTCTCAATAAATGCTGCTGGGTAATTACTTAGCTGTTACAGATCATTAAGATAAGTTCTCAGCCCCCTTTTATATTAGATGTGTTTGTTACAAATTATTAATGAACTGTAAGGCACTGGAGAGACGGCTTGGTGGTTTAGAGCACTTCCTGCTCTTTCAGAGGACCAGGATTCAATCTCCAACAACCACATCGTGACTCACAACCATCTGAAACTCCACTTCCGAGGGATCTAGTGCCCTCTTCCGACTTCTGAGAACACCATGTATGCACAAGGTGCAGAATATACATGCAGACAAAATATTCATACACATAAAAACTTTGAAAATCTGAAAATAATTTTTAAAAAATAAACTGTGAAACTAAAGTGAGAACTTTAAGAAAAGATAAACAGACTGACAATATAACTTTTAATTCATCAAAGCTCACCATAAGCAAATTTTGAAAAATCAATATTAAACAACAATAACCTTTAAAGATCTCTAATCCCCAAATGGGCAAAAGATCAAATAAAGACAAATTCAAGCAAAATATCTATAGGAATCAACAAGACACTAATACTTGTAGCATCACCTGTGTTTAGAAGGTGTGGTGGTATTGTGTTCCCCAAAATATTGTGTACCTTAATAAACCTATCTGGGGTCAGAGACAGAACAGCCACAGTATTAAACAGAGGTTAGGCAGTGGTAGCACACGCCTTTAATCCTAGCATTCGAGAGACAGAAATCCCTCTGGATCTCTGAGTTCAAGGCCACATTGGAAACGGCCAGGCATGGTGATACACACCTTTAATCCCAGAAAGCCAGCCTTTAATCCCAGGGAGTGGTAGTAGAAAGCAGAAAGGTATATAAAGCGTGAGGACCAGAAACTAGAGGCATTTGGCCTGGTTAAGCATTTGGCCTGGAGAAACATTTGGCCTGGTTAAGCATTCAGGCTTCTAGCAGCAGTTCAGCTGAGAGCCATTTGGATATGAGGACACAGAGGCCTCCAGTCTGAGGAAACAAGATCAGCTGAGGATCTGGCGAGGTGAGATAGCTGTGGCTTATTCTGTCTCTCTGACCTTCCAGTGTTCACCCCAATAACTGGCCTCAGGTTTGATTTTATTAATAAGACTCTCTAAGATTCATGCTACAAGAAGGTCTGGTAACTCCTGGCATTTATGAGACAGAAACTCAAATGTTACCATTTTCTTATGGTTGCCTTACACCAAGTAGATGTTTCATAAATATTTTTTAAAATAAATGTGCTTTGCCATGTGATATGGATTTTAGGTACTTAAAAAAAAGAACACAATTGATGTACTTAGTGTGGGTTTTATTTATTTATTTTAAAGATTTGTTTATTATATATATACAGTATTCCGCTTGCATGTATGCCTGCAGGCCAGAAGAGGGCACCAGATCTCATTACAGATGGTTTTCAGCCACCGTGTGATTACTGGGAATTGAACTCAGGACCTCTGGAAGAACAGCCAGTGCTCTTAACCTCCGAGCCATCTCTCCAGCCCTAATGTGAGGTTTTTTTTTGTTTTTTGTTTTTTAACAACATTTAGGTAATTACTACCAATGTGTCTTAAAAGTTTTCACTGGGCCTGGAGAAATAACTCAGCAGTTAAGAACACTGGCTGCTCTTGCAGAGAACCTGAGTTCAGTTTCCAGCGACCACATGAAGACTCACCACTGTCCATAACTTCAGTTCCAGGGGGTCCAATACCCTCTTCTACTCTCCTCAGGTACCAGGTGCACGCACGGTATGCATATATACATGCAGCCAAAACACTCATGCATTAAAAAGTAAAAATAAATAAATCTGTTTTAAAACATGATGACAAAAAAGTTTGAGTGCATTTTTTTTATATGACCACAGATGACCCCGTTTGCTGGAAATAAGCTGGTTTCCACACCTGTAGATGTAATTCTAAACGGTCTTATTAATAAAAACAAACCTGGAGCTGGGTATTGGGGTGAATGCTGGAAGATCAGAGAAGCAGAACAAGCCACAGCCACCTCACCTTGCCAGTTCCTCAGCTGTTCCTGTTTCCTCAAACTGGAAGTCTCTGAGTCCTCATCCAGAATGGATCTCAGCTGAACTGCTGCTCAAAAGCCTAAAAGCTTAACCAGCTCTAGTTCCTGGTCCTCACACCTTATATACCTTTCTGCTTCCTGCCATCACTTCCTGGGATTATAGGCGTGAATCACCATGCCTGGCCATTTCCAGTGTGACTTTGAATTCACAGAGATCCAAATGGATCTCTGCCTCTAGAAGGCTAGGATTAAAGGTGTGAGTGCCACCATTTTCTGACCTCTGTATCTAGTGGCTGTCCTGTTCTCTGACCCCAGATAAGTTTATTAGGGTGCACAATATTTTGGGGAACACAATATCACCACACACACCTGTGGAGATGGCATGCTGAGTAAAAGTAGCTCCCATTCACTCTCAGAACTGTGCTGGGAGAGGTGGGAAAGTGCATGGTCCTGATGCTCAGCAGTAGACACCCAGCTATGGAGCTATGCTACAAAATCCTTTTGAACTTAATATTTTCAAAATTGCATATAATTGTAAAATATCAGAAATGATTTAACTAAGAAAAAAATAAGCCAGTGTGTAGCTTAAGTTTTCCTGCCTGGCCCACGGTCAGGATAAATCTCTTTCACCTGCCAGTCCCACAGCCGCTCAGACCCAACCAAGTAAACACAGAGACTTATATCGCTTTCAAACTGTATGGCCGTGGCAGGCTTCTTGCTATCTACTTTTTCTATCTTAATTTAATCCATTTCTATAATTCTGTTCCTTGCCACATGGCTCGTGGCTTACCGGCATCTTTACATGCTGCTTGTCCTGGCGGTGGCTGGCAGCGTCTGGCAGCGTCTCCTTCCACCTTCCTGCTCTTTTTATTCTCTCTGTTAGTCCCGCCTATACTTCCTGCCTAGCCACTGGCCAATCAGTGTTTTATTAGCAACACATTTGCCATACAGAACATCCCACAGCACCAGTGTTTAACATTGTTGACAGAATACCAGAATCCCTGGGGAAAGTTTTAAAAAGTGTTAATGCTCAAGTTCCCCCTAGACCCACTGAGTCCAATTTTTATGAGGGGAGGCCAGGTCCTATGCATTTCATAAGCTTTCCTAGTGATTGCAACGTGTAGCAGAGTGAGAAGCTATTTAAAATATCCCAAAATGCACATCCACAAAGTGAGACATGATAGCGAAGGGGATGCTTCTGAATCAAGTTGACTGGCAAGGAGAAAGGGTGCCACAAAGGAGCATGGCCTCACTTTATTTTATAGGTTTACTTTTATTTTTGTGTGTGCTTATGTGTGTGCATGTGTGTGTGTGTGTCTGTGTGATATGTGTGCTGGGCCCCATAGAGGCCAGAAGAGGGTGTTGGAGTAACAGGTGGTTGTAAGCCACTCAATGTAGGTGTAAGAACTGAACTCAGGTCCGCTGAAAGAGCAGCAAGAGCTGGTAATAGCTGGTCCATCTCTTCTACACCCCAAATCTCACTTCATTTTCCAATTATATTTTTCATATGGTGGTAAAAATGCATAAAGATTACCATTTAATTATTTTTAAGTATATAGTTCAGTGATATTAAGTATCCTTACAGTGTGTCTTGGTTACTATTCTTTCGCTGTGAAGACCACAGCAATAAAAAGCATTTTATAAAAGAAAGCATTCAGTTGGGAGCTTTCTTACAGTCTTAGAGGATTAGTCCATGATCCTCACGGTGGGGAAGCCAACAGGCATGGCACTGGAGAAGTAGCTGAGAGCTTTACATCCTGGTCCACAGGCAGCAGACGGAGAGACAGAGCCACTGATCCTGGTGTGGGCTTTTGAGTCCTCAAACCCACCCTCAGTGACAGGCTTTCTCAAGCAAGCCTTCACTTCTAATTCTTCCTAAACAGTTTAACTACAGGGCAACAAGGATTCAAACATGTGAGCCTATGGGGGCCATTCTCATTCAAACCACCACACATTGTTAGTTAAATATTACCACTATTTAAAAATATGCATTTGGATTACATTCAAGTGTATATTTCATTTCACTCAACATATAGTGAAAACATACACATATCAGTTCTGCATGATTATCTAAGTTGCAAAAGGTAGAGTGAGTAGAATAAAATAAGTATAGATTCATTTTTACCCTTATATAGAATTTAGCTTAATGCTAGACTTTTGGTTCTCCTTAGACTAACTTCATTTCTAAGATATTATCTAAAGAACTCAGAAGTCTCACTTTTGAAAACTTTAATGTGGAGTTTAACACAGTCCCCATTGGGTACTTAGAACAACTCTGACAAAACCCCAGAGTGGGGAGCGTCATCTGACGTCCACTGTGGTGGGGTCCAATCAAAAGCTGCTTTGCTGACACTTGCTATTGAACAGAGCTCTACTGATTAGGCCAAGTCTTGGATCTTGCCATGTAGCCCAGGTTAGTAGTCCTCCTGCCTCAGACTCCTGAGTGTTGACACTATACCCGACTTAATGCAGTGCTGGGGATTGAACCCAGTGCTTTTTGCATGCTAGGCAAGCACTCTACTGACTGAGCTACATCCTCAGCTCCTCACTCCCGATATGAGGAGTCAAGTGTGAGCTGTGTCTGCTAAATGCTTCCACTTTGGAGGCAGGGACTGTTTAAGACCATGAGACATTTCTATTCATTAGGTTTGCATGTTGAGAGATAAAATATGCCTCATGGAGCCATATTTCTGTGAAAGCCGCTACAGGTTTATAGTGGTGCTAAAATGGTGCCACAAACATGGAAATTAGTGTCAGCGTCTTATCAGACCCTTTATATATGGCTCTTATTTTAGGGAAACATACGATAGTTATTTGGTACTTTCAGATAAGTAGGTTGGTTTTTCAAATTTCAATTCCTGTCAGATCCCCAGCCAATCTATCAGTCTGCTTTCCACAGCCTCTTTCCTAGACAAACGCCGTTAAGCACTTTAGAAATATCAGATTAACATTAATACCTTATGGATTAGGGGCCAGACAAAAGTGGGTTTAAGAAAACACTGCAAGTAGAATCTGAAGGTAGGTTTACTTCAGATCAGTTTCCTGTGGGCCAAGCTCTCAGAAATGTGAGGGACAAGAGGCCCACTTAAAAATGTCTACCATTTTGAGCCTGGAGACTGTGAAACTGATGGAGGAGAAACCAGATAGCCTGGAGAGCATTTGCTGCTCTCCTGGGAGGGGCTCCTGCATTCCAGCTGGAGGATTTCCTCTTTACTTTTCCTTTGTTCTCCACCCAATTTCCCTTTTTTCTGCCCTCCCCTCTGCATTAAGTCTGACTGTGGATTCTGAAGCTGCTCCTTTACCGGGGCCAGAGCTCAAGAATAGTAAAGTCATTATCTCCTGACAAGACGATGGCTTTGGCTTATAGGTGTGAGAGGAAAAAGCCCATCATATCAGCTATTCCACACACAAATGGAGACAAGGTGAACAGCCAGCCAATACATGCACTTGTCTTCCATGTCATTTGGTGTAAGTTTATGACTTCCAAGAGTTTTCAGGCATATGCAGATAATAAAATTGTAACCGTGAAGATGGCTGCATACCATTTACTCATGTATAAAAATGCCTGTAAGGAGTGTTCATCTGCCTTCCTCCAAAGTTTCTCTTTCCAGCCTCCTCAGAAACACAAAGGACTCAATTCTAAGCATCTATGATAGACTGCTATGAAATTTAAATTCATCTAAACTCATCACATTTTTTTTCAGGCACCTTTTCTGTATCTAACTATCTTTTTTTTTTTTTAAAGGTTCTCAGGGCTCTTCCTGAAGTTATATAATTAAATCTCCCTCAGATCATTATTCTTATATTCTAAAAGGCTGCTCAAATAAAGTGTACATGATTTTCATTCCCAATACTTTCATGTCTATGGGCTTTTAGAAACAGAAAGTCACTCATAATTCTGAGGTGGAAATTAATGATAGGATTGTTTATTGTTCTAAAATTCAAATGTGAGCCATTAATATATTTTAGATAAGATGAATGTCCACTCTATCACTGTGGATGCATTATATTTCCTATTCTGTAACTATGAAATTAAACAAAAAAACACATTATGTAACTGGTGCCCCCTCTCCCTTTAAAGGAATGAAGGGGGACAAGGCATTGATAACCTCTTGGCTATATTATATCGTTTGTCTTTGCTGTTCATATCTTACTGCTTCATGACCTTGCTTTCCCCTGTTATTCTGGTAGTCTCTCCAGTGATCTACTGTAAAAAAGATAATGCATTTTAATGGCAAAATCAAGAAGAGAGAAGTCAGTGAGCCTGGAATAAATCTTTGCATCGATTTGGTTATCAATTCGTTTCCTTGTGACTACCAGTCCAATCAGATCATACTCATTTGCTGCTCAGTTATTCAATCAACTGTGTTCTATGGATTGAGCTGAGATATCCATATGTTCACTCTGCATCCAAAATAGTTTCTAGGATCTATGCTGTTTCACTAGAAAATGCATTTACTCATTCAGGTGCATTTTCTGTTGCCCAGTGTTACTGTGACAAACAGGAACGTAGTAAAAAGGTTAAGATTTTTACAGTGGGTAAAGATCACCAAATTAAACTCTGTAGTCTTTACTTTCCTGCTCAGGGTCTTAAATCTTGAAGTCTTAGCTGTTGCCACACTGTCCTTGGTCCTGACCATGCCACATTCAACTTCGTTAGGATCTAAGCATTTTTAATAGAGATTTTCACACTATAGAAACTGTATTCACCTGTAGAATCCTATTTTCCCTCTATGTATCGGTGATCTCTGAGCTATATTGAATTGGCATGTTCCCAAAGACGTGTGTTAAAAAACTTCATAACCAACTTGATGCTATTGGCAGGTGGTGGAAGCTTTGGGGACATGCACTTGAGGACCATATTAGGATTCAGCCCCCTTCCTCTCACTTTGCCTCCTTGTTACTGTGAGATGAACAGGTTTCCTGTGCCATGTGCTTCCAATCTGCTGAAGACTCAACCCTGACCTCTGAATACAATGTAGTAGCTTATTTACATGTCTGCCCTTTAAGAAGCTGGTGCTAACCTTGAGGACAAGAGCCTTGACAATGGTTTGCCTTTTGTCTTTATGATACAATTCCCTGTCTATCAAACGATGTAAGATGAACAGAGAGAGAGAGAGAGAGAGAGAGAGAGAGAGAGAGAGAGAGAGAGAATGAATGAGGTAGAGCCAGCTTGTTCCATTAGACTGATAGGGCTCAAGGAAGATCCTGGACAATTATATCTTGGCAAAATGTGTGTTTATTTTATGCCCTCAGACTAGAGTGGGTTCTGGTTTACTGGGTCCACTTTTAAGATGCAAATTCTAGAAAGCACTCCCATTTTGTAACTCAGGCTTGGTTTGATATCATCTCTCCTACCATTTGGAGGGGATCAGAGATCATGATAGATTCACTTTTCTTTTTTTTTTTTTGTAAGATATAGGCAAAAATCTACAATGGTTTTGAATTTCAGATCCTTTGGAAGGGCAAAGCTGACAGTCACTCTGTAATGTTTCTTACTGACATGTTTTACTCATTTAATACAATTCCTAAAGCATATTCAGATAGTCATGAAGATTTCAAAATTGGGGCAACCATATTTTTAAAATCAACATTTTTACATTGTAAATGTCTTGATTAGTTGTTTGGTTCTGTTTTGTTTTATCAACTTGATGCACACTAGAGTTAACTGGGAAGAGGAAACTCAGTTGAGAAAATACCTCCATCAGATTGCCTGTAGGCAAGTCTATAGGGCATATTCTTGATTAATGATTGAAATGAAAGGGGCCAGCTCACTGTGGTTTGAACCACCTCTGCACAGTGGTCCTGGGTTATAAAAGAAAGGAAGCTGAGCAATGTGGTGATGTATTGTGTCACCCAATATACTGCGTCTCCCAATAAAATTTACCTGGGGGTCAGAGGAAAAAGTCAGCCACTATAGGAAGCAAAAATCATGCAATATTAGCACACGCCTTTAATCCTATCACTTGGGAGGCAGGGATCTGTCTGGATCTATGTGAGTTCAAGGCCACACTGGGAACAGAGTCAGGTGTGTTGGCACGCACCTTAAATTCCAACACTAGTTAACCATGAAGGTCTAGAGATCTGTACAGACAGATAGGAAGTGACAGAGCTGGGCAGGAAGAGGAAGTGATGTAGCTGGACAGAGAGAGCAAATCAGATGGCAGAACAGCAAGGCATATAGACGTGGGTAGACAGGAAGTACCTGCTTTTGGAAGCTGCAGAGTTGGTGAGGTGAGGTTAGCTGTGGCTGTTCCTATTCTTCTTATCTCTCTCAGGCTTTAACCCCAATTTCTGGCTCCAAGTTTTCTATTAATAAGGCCATTTAGAAATTCGTCTACAGAGCAATTCATGAGGAACAAGCCAATAAGCACTGTTCCTTCACGGTCTTTGCTTCCGTTCTTAACTCAACAGTCCTGCTTTGAGTTTCTACCCTGACTTCCCTTCGTGATGGATTATAAACTGTAAGCTGAAATAAACACTTCCCTCCCCAAGTTGCTTTTGGTTATGGTGTTTTATCATAGCAATAGACCCCATGCTAAGACTGTCAGCTTCTCCAGATTTCTCAGTGCCCATCCTGGCTGCCCCATACTCTTCATAACTTACTCTATTCTTGTAACTCCCTCCATTTTGTAAGCCCCTGAGTCTGTGGCTCATTAACTTTAGATCCTACTTCACCAGGTTCCAGTTAACCAGTTTAATCTTCTTGGCATTGTTGCTGCCTCCTCATGGCAGCCAGATATAGATGTCGATGTTGAGAGGCCCAATGTTATACAGCTAAGGGGGTTTGAAGAGAGCCAGGGATACGCAGCATCCACTTCAATTGCCTTTCTGCTGAGTCCTCTTCTGTGGAGGCCCTTCTTCAATCAGTTTTTTGTGGCTTTGCTATTACTGGGTTATTTGTTTTTAGATGTCATCTCTTGTAACTCAGGATGGCCTCAAACTTCCTACAGAACTGAGGATGACCTTGAACTCCTGACTATCCAGACTCTAAGTACTGGGATCACAGGTATGTGCCACCATTTTTACTTTATGTGGTGCTGAGAATGAAACACAGGGTTTGATGCATGCTAGGTAAGCTCTCCACCAACTGAGCCACACCCTTGGCTTTGTCTCCTCAATTAACTTAATGCTACATGCAAAGTCCTTCTTTGATTTTTGTGGGAACTTCATGTTTTTTCCAAATATTGGATCTAGAGGAAAATCAACTGAAACATTAGGAGAATGGATTATAACTCTGCAGTGGTTTGAATGAGAATGGCCCCCATAGGCCATATATTTAAATATAGGCCCCCGTATATTTGAATGTTCCCAGTTAATGGACTGTTTAGGAGGGTTTAAGAGGTATAGCCTTGTTGGAGGAGATGTATCACTCAAAAGCCCACACCAGGCTCAGTGTCTCTGTCTTTCTACCTGCTGCTTGTGGATAAGCTATAAGCTCTTAGCTATTACTCCCGTGTCAAGCCTGCCTGCTCTCTGCTATAATGATCATGGACTAACCCTCTGAAACTGTAAACACAAGCTCCCAATTAAACTCTTTCTTTAATAAGCTTCTTTGGTCATGGTGTCTCTTCACAACAATAGAACAGTAACTAAGACACATTATTCCTTCAAGAACTACAAAATAACAATCAACATTGCTTGAAGTTACCCATTGGCTTAAAGTCAAGAGCTAGGAGATGACTCAGCAAGTGAAGATATAGCAGCCAATCCTGATCATTTAAGTTTGATCCCTGGAACCCACATGGTAGGAGGAGGGAACCAACTTCCACAAGCTGTCCTCTGACTTCCACATGTGTGCTGTGGCATGCATATGTGCAAACACATGCTAAATTAAAATATTTTTTAGAATAGAAAACACTGATGGAAGGAACAGGTGGACATGGGCATTTCCAAACTGGGACAAGACTGGAAGGAAGCAACATGAACTTGTCGGTCACCTGGGATGACAGCCCTGTGTGATGCTAAGTACTGACACTCATCAATACACTGTGAAACTGCTGTACACAACATGTCTGAGAAGAGCGAGTTCAAAAGCAAACTACAGGTACCTGCGTGTGACGCTGTGTCCTGGTCACAGGGACATCAGAATGCTGGCACACAGCCCTCCCTCTTCAGGGTCACACACTCTTGTGGGCTACAGCTCTTTGTAAATCTTCCTTACAAGGCCTTTATTTTTTGAGACTGTGTCTCATGTATCACAGGCTGGCCTTGAACTCACCGTGTAGCTGAGGATAACTGAGTCCTGGTATTGCAGGCACATCCCACCACACTCAGTTTATTCAGTGCTGAGGCTGGAACCCAGAGCTTCACGCATCGTAGACAAAACCCTCCCAAGTGAGCTACATTCTCTGCCCCACAGTGTTTTCATTTGACACTTGACATCATTCCTTTGACAAATGATACTACTTAAATGTTTGCTATTTCTTATTTATTAAAGAACGTTTTAAAGATGCCTGTCTCTTTTGTTTGCTGGTTTTGGTTTTGGTTTTTTGAGACAGATTTTCTCTGTATAACCCTGGCCATCCTGGAACTCACTCTGGGGAGCCGACTGGCCTTGGACTCAGGGATCCACCTGTCTCTGCCACCTGAGTGTTGGGATTAAAGGTATATGCCACCACCGTCCAGCTTAACGACGTCTGTCTTAATCCAGTCTCTTGCTACTGAACACCAGAAACTAAGGAGTTTATCTAGAAAAGACTATTTAGCTGGCAATTCTGGAGGCTGAATCTTCAAGACTGGATGGATGCACTCTGTCAGAGCCTTGCCCTGCAACATAACATGGCAAACAAAACAGATGGGTAAGTAGGTGTTCACAGAAGAGAGGCTGTTAGGGATGGTGCTGGATCATAACAGGCCCCTCTTAGGGAACTACCCCAGTCCCGTTCATGGACATGGTGCACACATGGTGTAATCATCTTTTAAAGGTCCGACCATTTCTCAACTTAGTTATATAGGCAATCAAATTTCAACATGAGTGGTGGAGGGGAAAAGCCATGTCTAAACTGTAATAGCATCTGTAACCATGAGTCAACAGTTGATTCAATGATAAAATATTTTAGAATAACTTACGTTTTCTACAATTCCCAACACCTGCTTGGAGTTCTTGTTCTTACAGCCAAAGATTATCATCTATCAAGAATTTTTATTTTTATCTTTGCACTAACACTCAGAATTGATCAAAGGTTCTATTTAGCTTAAAATTATTTCCATAATATTTCCAGAAAAGACTGGAGGAAGGGATGAGTAAATGGTAGACATCCTACATGAGTAAAAGAGAGCAGAGCCCATGATGTAGGCTCTGGAGCAACATTAAAACCAATCATCTAGAGAATCTATTTTAATTTGTGACTCAATTCTAACTTCCCTGTGTCTTATATCTACCATCCATTAGATCAAAAGTAGTTAATATTAGCACCCGGAACTTACCATGTGTTCTCACTGATCTACAGATCTAAATGGCTCTACTAGCTTAACCTCTTCCAATCAACCAATCAAGCAACCTCCTAACCTGAGAGGTTTCATGTCTTCCAGACAAAAGAACAGAGAGTTCAGAATTCAATTTCCTGTCTTCATGCTATTGTTCTTTTACTTTCTTTCAAGTGATTTGTTGACTATTTTGGCACAGAAACCCTCGTCTGTATTTCTGAATCATTTCCTTAATTCAGGCAGCAGTTTTTTGTTGATTCTATCCCAAGAAACTTCAATATCAGCATCTTGCAATCAGCCTAAACTCAAGATTTTCAAACCAAGCAAGCTCTTCTTTCCAAAGAGTTTGTCAAAAGCTTCCATTTTTATTTCATCAAGTTTAGAATCACCAAGTCATCTTATCATTCTTTTACTAACTACAGTTGAATCAACCTTAGAAATGTCTCATGGTCACTATCCTAGCCAAAGGCCCCATCAGCTCTTCCTGTATCATGGAAGTAGCTACCTGGCTGGTCTTCCCTGACCCCAGGATTTCTCTCTCTGGTTTCACTTTTCTGCTATGGGACTAAGTTCTCTTAAGTGTTAACTTCCTCTGGTCACTGTCTCTTCAATGAACCTTTATCACATAACTATGAGTAGCAAGGGACCACACAGTTCATCCCATTCAAAGTCCCATTTCACAGATGAGGAAACTGAGGCTTAGTGGGGATAAGTGTTTACTTATGGCAATGTTAATATGCCACAGAAGTGGGATTCAAAGCCAGGCTTCTTGCCATGGAGGCTAATGCACCCCCCACCCCCACAACTTCCAGCTCTGTTAGCTCTATGTGTTGTGCATCTCGCTTCTTATCTTGTGAATTATTCTACTCCTTTAAAGAAAATACGCCTTCAAAGAAATGTCCTCAGACAGTCATAAAAAGATAACAACTACCACTGAGTGCACCTACACAATAATTGCAAAATCAATACAAGGAAAGCAATATTCCTAATTCATAGGCAGACTTTTTGATCTGCCATTGGTTCTCTTCTTGAAATCTGTTTCTGCTTTTTGTACAAAGGTCATTAGCAAAATGATGGGGGATGGTGAATTTTCATTAATATAATCAAAAGCATCAAAAGGTGAATAATTTTTTAATAAAATGACTCAGTGACCCATAGTGTGGCATTCACATACCCAAAACTGTTTCTACACTGTTGTGGGACTCCCATCACAGAAGACCACTCAGACACAGTTTATGAGCCAATTGAAAATCTTTATTCCAGCTAGCTGGTTATTACACCTGGTTATTCGGGATGCAAGGTACTGGCACTTCATCTGAGGTACCAAAGTGGAGTCACCATAGTCAGCTTTCAGCCCTTGTCACAACACCACTTGTTTGTTTTGTTACTTTTAGGACCTTGAGCACACCAGGCAAGTGTTGCACACTGAGCTCCACCCCAGCCACACTCTACCCCATACCACACGTCATAAGCATCTCATGCTTTGAGGAACCAGAATTCCTAATGTTTCCTTTTTGGTGCCACGTGACATTTGTTATATTTTCTGTGCCTTGGCACTTGATCTCACCTCGTTCGTGTCTGTTCCCCCAAACTGCTCTATGATAAGCATGTGGTGCCCCTTTCACATGCCAGGCCTTGTGCTCATGTTCTTGCTCAGACAACTCTTTGATCCCTTCCTACCTAACCAGCTCTATTTATAGAGCCCAGTCCACATCCTGGTTATAAACTCTAGGACCATCTTAATAAAAAAAAAAAAAGATTCATTTTATTTTTAAAATTATGTCTATGTGTGGATATACATATGTAAGTGCACATGCCCACAGAGGCCAGAGTGTCAGATTTCTCTGGAATGGGAGTTACAGGCAGTTGTAAGCCTTCAACATGGGTGCTAGGGACTAAACTCAGGGCCTCTGCAAGAGCAAGATTTGCTCTTAATCACTGAGCCATTTCTCTAGCCCACCATAAAACCTTAAATAATCTATCCTTTCTGATTCAGCCTTTCCTGAAATAGCAGTGTGGTTTTAAGTTTAAACTCTGGAGTTAATTTTCTATTCTTGAGACTTGTAACTCATTAGTTACTATGTTCTAATTTTATTCCCCTATGACAATAGGCCAGATAAGGCCAGATATCTGTTTGTTTTTGTCCTTTGTAGTCCTGGCTGTCCTAGAGCTCTCTATGTAGACTAAGCTGGCTTCAAATTCACTGAGAACCTCTTGTGTCTGCCTCTCAAGTGTTGGCATTAAAGGCGTGTACCACCAAACCTGACCCAGTTGTCTTTTGGGGAGGGGGTTGGAGGTGAGACAGAGTTTCTCTGTGTAGCCCAGGCTGGCCTCGAACTCACAGAGATCCACCTGCCTCTGCCTCCTGAGTGCTGGGATTAAAGGCACGTGCCACCACTGCCCAGTCCAGATGTCTTCTTAATGTCATGTCCATGTCCCAATGGACACAGACTGTGCTAGACACACATGAAGTGTAATCCCAGATTAGTTATGACCATGGCGTTTCTGTTCAGCATGCAGTGAGTACTCCCTGAGGCTCATCAATTGTTTAGATATTTAAACCTTATTAGGAGCTGGGTAGTGGCAAGAATAGGAAAGAGCCTATGTGTTATATTTTCTGCAGTATACAAAAGTTTTCATTGAAATGTTCAGAGCTTGCCTCAAAAAAATCTTATTAAGGGAAAAACTCTTAGTTCTGAGCTGATCAATAGTTAAGCATTTGTGATAAAAAAATATACAACCATTAAAAGAATGATGACATTAAAATATCTTTCAAAGCATTTGGTTTAGGGTCAGAGTTGTTTTTTCTTCAGTTCTGGCAAAATACATATGAAATAAAATTATCATCTTACCCATTTCATGTACACCTCCATTCATTTTCAGAACCCTGAATCCATTTAACAGCATTTTCCTATCATCCCTTTCCCTAAACATCAGTCTAAAGCCAGCAGAGATCTTTGAGATTGCAGGCTATCTCATTTTGCAGGTAGAGAGGAAAAATGAAATAACAGAGGCGTTGCTTAGAATCTAAAGCCATTTAGAGCAGAGTGTTTGATCGGTCTGCCTAACCCAGAATGCTCCTGGACTGGACCATAGGCAAGCCTCTGCCCACCCTCTCCTTAGTGTCGCCTCTCTGCTCTTCTCCCAAGTTCCCTACAAGTGTCATCTACATGATTCTTCAGTCCATTCTTTTTCTTGCATTCATTTATTTCCTTTGCATTTTTATGTTAAGTAGACCTCTTAGAGATTTTTGGCTGTGCTTTTAAACTCCAACCGAGCAGCCAATGTCAGAGAAACAAAGATCCTTTAAATGTGGTTTAAGACAAAAGTCTATGGTTTTAATGTACCCAGGTCCTCCTAATAGTCACACCTCCATGAGTAAGGGAAGAATTTTCCACAAAAAAGTTTGGTTACTTCACTCAAAGCAGGGGTCTACTGTGCCTTTACTGGTACCAGAGAAGGCGAATGACTTATTACAGTCAACAAGAAAACTGTTGGCCAGAATTTATGGATTTTGTTCTTTTTAACCTAATGAACATTGCAGCATATTATCACTTATATCACCCTAGATTGCCCAATCACCCTGCATAATATTACTTCAATCCATTTTGAAACAAGTCCAAATTGTCATTTTTTTTTGTTGTTGGAGTAATGATCAAGTATTGACATGCCTTGAGTCTGTACAAATGGCTACAACCTCCTTGTATGCAGCCTGGTCAATAGAGTCTGATGCTCGCATTAGGGATTTGGAAATCAATGTCGTTTTCCTGTTATTCTTTTATGATTAAATCAATTGAAGTTATTTACTCATAGCAGAAAATATGGGTGATTGCCAACCCTCTGGCTTAGTGAATTGCTTTCTCACTACTGTTGCCCTGTAATGAGAAAGTACATGTTCGCTTCAGGGGTTGACTAAAACCTGTTCATGTATAGCAGCAATTTGAGATGCAGAAAGTGTCTATTATGAAAGGCTAAGAGTGTTGAATGCCAAAGGGCATCTTTATCATTTGGCATTGCATTAACATTGCCAAAGGAGGGAAACGTGCTCAGAAAACTCACCATTGGTCAAATGGTACTCAGTTACAGAAGCCAGGCCAGGCAGCAGCCAATGGGTGCTCTTGCCACCTCCTCCCTTGTATAAACTGCTTTGCAGGGACCTCAGCTAAAGACAATGGACATGTCAACTAAGCTGAATGAACGGGGCCTATTTGTTGATGGGTTTTCTTTCTTTAGCATGTGGTGAGTGACCTACAATGTTTGATGTGACAATAAATAATGGCTTGTATAACACGGACTGCATTTAATGTATTTGAATGCAAGATAGCATAAGGATAAAAGCTATTAGAAATGGAGGTAGAGATGGCTGTGGAGGCAAAAAGAGGCCACATGGAAAGATCCATGGAAGGAAAATGCGCCTCCAGTGTAGACTGTCTTTGCTCATGGGCTCTGTATCTGAAGTCAGTAATGATTTTGATTTTAGACTGGTCGTTTGATTTTAGAATGGTCTGAGCAACTAGCTGCACGGTACTATGAGGGGCCGAGGCCTTTAAAGACACTTGAGCTATTTTTTTTTTCTGTATTGATGAAAATGGCACAGAGATATAAAATCAAGTGGTTTTGGCCAACTTTCCCTAAATGTTCTAAATTGTTCTTAATTTCTTAAGGAGAAGAAAAATAAGGAAAATTATAAACTAATCCCTAGTTTTAAGATGGAGGTCTTCTTGGCTGGAGTTCTAGGGTTGGGTGCACCTGGGTGGAGCAGGCAACACTCCCCTCCTGTACCAGGGGCGGCTCCTGAGTTCACAAGCCACGTCATGCTCGCTGCTTTCACGCTCGCAGTTTCGGGACGTTGGCGTGTGCTGTCACATACGACTGGAAAAGGAACCGGGTTTGATGACTGGGACCTAGCCTCCTGCCCTGCCCCTCAGGGGAACGTGATTCTGGAAGCAAAGGTCGTGGTTTCCTCTGAGACTTTGTGATATTCACCCAGCCTGCTAGGTGTGTCTGAGGTCAGTAATATTTTCTGTCTAAAAACTAGTAACAAGCAACCCCTGGATAAACAAGAAAAAAGAACATAAAGGAAGAAAAACAAAAGAAAACAACAACAAAAAATAAATCACTGACAATACTGCAGGATGTATATAGCATGTCCATAAATGCTAGCAATTCTTTTTCCCTCCTTCCCCTTTTCTCTCTCTCCCTCGAGAAACGGTCTTATGTATCCCATGCTGGCCTCAAACTTACTTTGTAACTGAGAATCACCATTAAATGTCTGCCCTTCCTGCCTCTACCACCTGAATGCTAGGATTAGAGGCAAGTGCCACCATGCCTGGCTGAAGTGGTCACTGTCACAAGCTGTAGGTGAGAGGGAAGATGCCTGCCCCTGCCCCCACCCCTGCCCCCGCCCCTGCCCCCGCCCCCGCCCCTGCCCCTGCTGGTGCCTGAACCTTTCTGCTGAGGCCCTCTTAGCAGAGAACAACACAGGAAGGAAAAGAGGGTGGCTCCTACTGGTGTCACTGAGGCAAAGCTGTGCTCGAGGACGATCCACAGTTTGGGATTAAAGCATTAATGTGGCAGTGGCTTCGATACAGTCCCTGTCTAAGCAGAGAGGCATCCTGGGCGAGCTTCCCATGGCAGAACTAGTGACAGCAGTGAGCTATGGCCCTTATGGCCATGGTTCAGAGGCGGAGGCAGGGGAGATGGCCGTGAAGTCACGAATGCATGCAAGATGCCATTTGGGATGTCCAAAAACCTTGCACAGGGGAGGAGATCAAGGTTTTAAAATAACATAGATGTGGGCTAAAGATCTAGTTAAGTCTGTGATTCAATGACAAGTGAATACATGGGAGCCACCCACCGTGAGGCCCAAGGATGGTTTAAGCTAAGTGTGCTGGTTCCTCTGGGGTTATCTGAGTCCTGGATAGCTCACTCTTTACCAGGGTAAGCCACTGCCCAATGGTTTGAAGTAATTGATCTGTTTGTTAAAACTGCTCCTTGTCGGAATGTTCAGGAGACAAGAAAGCATAATGTAGTCTTCAGAGAGTGTCAATTTGTTTTCTGTTTCAAGGAAGAAATAAGGAAAAAGGAGGGGCCCTAGAGAATGATCTTTGATTCTTATACAGTGGCTTGAGAATTTCCAAAAGTGTGACTTTTTCCTAGAAAAAGCTGAGGCAGCTGTTGGCAGACATGGTAGGATCCTTGCCCATAATGCCAGTATCTTCTGGCCAGCGCTTAAACATGTCTCTGTGCCAAGTGGTCACTCTGGGACAAGGCGGTGAGGAAGATCATCCAGCAAGCAGAGGAGAGAAGGCATGGTAGCTCCCGCTGGCCTAGTACAAAGGGTGAGTTACTGGGTCAGACTTTGGACAGGACAAAAGAAGGTGATCTGTGATCCTTGTCAGCTTGACCGGATCTGCAATCACTCGGGAGACAAGCCTCCAGGCACACCTGTGAGGAATTATTTAACCTCTGGGCATGCCTATAAGGAATTATTTTTATTAGGTTAAATGAGTGATGAGAAGACCCATCCGTTGTGGGTGGCACCATTCCCTGAGCTGATGTCCTGGACTGTATAAAAAGGAGAAAGTGAGCTGAGCACAGTGTGTATTGCTCTCTGCATCTTAATTATGGATGCAACATGGCCAGTGTATCAATTATATTTCTGTTGCTGTGATAAGACACCATGACCAGGGCAACTTATAGAAAAAAAGAGTTTATTTGAACTTAGGGTTCTAGAGGTTTAGAGACCACAATAGCAATACCCCATGTAGCAGGCAGCAGGCACAGTGACTGGAGCAGGAAGCTAGAGCTGAGACCTCATATCTCAGTGATGAACTATGAAGTAGAGAGATTGAAATGGAAATGGCACAAGGCTTTTAACCTCAAGGACCACCAACAGAGACAAACTTCCAGCAGCAAGGCCACACCTCCTAAGCCTCTCCAAACAGCACCACCAGCTGGGGACCAAGTGTTCAAATACTGGCGCTTATGGGGGACATTTCTCATTCAAACCGTCACAGCCAAGAGTGAGTATTAAAGCTCCCTGGAAGGATGACAGATGCAAATCAAATTGCACATAGAAAAATGTTCCTAAGGTAAAGATTTCGGAAGTTGAGGATGGCCATTAACAAAAGAGAGAGAAATAGAGGTCTCATTACACCAGGCAATCACCATATCTTATACCTCCCTTGGTTGTTTCCCGTTAACACCTATAGTCCCTCAATAAGGGCAGTGAAGCAAATGAGAACAGAGTCCCGTCTTCCCCCCCCCCCAATGGCTTTGTGGAACCAAGAGAACCTGCCATGAAGTCCACTGAAGGACATAGGTGTGTCTGCAGAAACGGGATGCAGAATCCACATACCCCTTTAGCCAAGTTTTAACCTCTGCTCTTCTTGACAAAATCAGCTGCCAGCCAGAGTACTCAGACAATCAGGAGCTTCCCTGTAACTAAGCTAGGCTTTGCTGAACTCAGAAATTGTGTTGGGGGGAAGAGAGAGTAGAAGGAACCTAAGTAAACTGCCCTGAGGGAGAGATCAAATGTCAAGTGAATCTGGTTCACAAGGCCACACAGGGTGGGCCCCAGAGATTTCTGGGTAAAGATAGTCACCCAGTAAAAATGGGTGAAAGTCAGTTACCACCTGGGAGACACCAAGCTGAAAATTAGGACATTAAGTAACAATTACCCAAGGAAGAAGTTACATGGATGCATGACTGTGTAGAGGGCAAAGTACCATAGTGGCTCAGCATCATCCATCAGAGACAATTCTCTATGGAAGGAGAGATGCTTATAAACCTGCATTTGAGGAAGGTAGCGGTACCATCTCAGTCAGGATGACTAGTGAAACCACAAATCCACCATTGTCCAGGCTTCCTTCTCATTTATTCTCCTCTTGTACTTCATGTACTGAAATCCCAGTAATTTACAAAGCCAGAGATAGAAAAATCTAGGAGTATAAGCTGCTCCACTCCTGCAGCCAAGTAGGGAATACGTTTCCCATTTTACCTCATGTTTTCTGTGGAAATGTATGAGACATGTGGAAAGGGCTGGCTTATTTCCCTCCCCCTCAGTCCATTTTCTGTCTCTCTTGCAGTAAATGCTTACCATGCAGTGAGAGCTATCTGGTCAGGCATAGGTTCTAGAGGCTTACAGCCCAGGCGTGGAGATTAGACACCTGCGCAAATAATGTTGTTCCAAGGCCCAAAGTGGTAAGAGCCACACATAATGTCCAAATGGTGCCAAGGTTTTTGAGCTCAGGGCCCCTGCACGCATTCAGGTCAATTTTCAGCTTTTGTTCAGCTACCCAGGAATCTGTTTAGTATAAAGCCAGGTAAAATAATCTAATGGCCCCATTATGCTCTGAAATTGTTGAGTCTCATTTGGTCACTTATAGAGTTGAAAAACATACAACAAAGCCGTAAAAGTAGATCTCCTTCTTGAGTACATGGTGTTTTCTGTTCAGGGTAGGGTGATACCCATGGTGCTCTTGCTTATTTGGTTGTTTGGTTGGTTTTTTTTTCCTCTTGCACATAATCTGCTACCTGGATCTTTATCCATGCATGTGACCCAGAATGCAGGATTTGGGGTTGAGGATCCAGGATAAACGGCGCATCCCTGCAGAGGTTTCAGTATCTAAAGCACTGGCCTACATGCCTCTAGCTCAGCTAGAGTGAAGGATCACTTACTACAACCTGTTTGGTATTACTGCCAGCAACATGTAAGGATTGGGAAGCAGTACTGGGGAGCATGAACATAAAGATGACTTGGACACTCCTCAGCTTTGTGTTCTGGTCACAATCTATATAAAACCTCTTCCTTATTCTTAGTATGACATGATATTGAAAGTGACTGTGCCGATACATTGTTTTCACATGACCTAGGCAATCCTGTTTTGTCAGGAACAAGTACCATTTTCCTCTCTCTTATTTGGCAAGCAGAGGATTGGGACTTTTCTCTTAGCTGAAAAAGAGCTATAGAAACTGGATTCTCTTGGTCTAATATATGCCTATTAGGAGGGTCTGGGGAGTCAGTGCGCTTAGCCATATGTGCATTGCCAGGAGCAAATTACTTAAAAGGTATACGAGAGTTAAAAACACGTTTAAGGTGGCTGAAAAGGCCGAACCTTTGTCAGCTTGAACAGTCACACTGTATGATGTGCAAGCCACAAGTCTCCACTCTCCTACTCATGTTCTGCCAAAGACTGTGTGGTTACAATTGGTACCTCGGGTAATCCAAGGTCACCTCCTCATCTTAGGATCCCCATCTGTAAAGCCCCTCTAGGAATAACCAACACAGGTCCTAAGGATTAAGATATGAATATCATTAGAGATTATAATCAAACTAACCACATTATTTTAATTTCATTAGTATTTCCCTTTACATGTAGTGGCTCCCCCCACCCCCCGACTTTTAAGTTTTATTACAAAATATTTTATTCAGTCTAGAAATTTACTATCCAGTCCAGAAATAAACTACGAAAGTGGTGTTTTCACAGTCTCTCTCTCTGTCTCCCACTCCCTCCTTGTCTCCTTCCTCTCCACTCTCCCATTCACCCCAAGAAAAAGCCACCAATACCACCACATGTTGTGGCATTAGATACAATTGCTTCAAAATATATTATACTATTCTTCAGGCTTATTTATGTATAATTATATGAGCATGTCATTTATGGCATGATTTCAATTACTGCTAATAATTGAAAATGTACAAATATATCATTTTTATATTTTTCATAATTTCATTTTTATAATACCAAGAACTCACTCTGTAGACCAGGCTCGGCTCTGACTCACAGAGATCTTTCTGCCCCTACCTCCCTAGTGCTGGGATTAACGATGTGCGCCACTCTTCCAGCTGAAAATAAGCCATCAGGTTTGTAAGCCAATCAAATGGAATAAAATTTCTGTACCCTCAAGTTCGTCATAGCCCTATTTTTAGTTTTATTAAAACAACAGATGGACAATCTGAGGTAGAGAATTAATATCTTTGATCTTCTTGAGTATAAAATATGATGGATAAACCAGCATTTGAGAAACATGATATAATTTTATACTTTTTATGAAAGGCAGCGACTGAGTCCTGTATTCAGTGACGTTAAGTTTCAGTCAAGGGTACATTTTATGGTTGCATGTTAGATCCTTTAAAAAAGGGTGTGTTGTGGAAATTGTGACAGGTGCTTAATTATAATGATGATTCTTGGTGTGGATATAATAAATATGTGGAGCTAGTTCATAAAGCACTCCCAATTTATCCTAGAAACTCATGAGTAATATGAGAAATCATCAAATAGCCATGTCTTTTGAGTTTGCCTGAGAAGGAAGATGCCTTCAGCTGGGTCCATGTTTCCTCTTGGCTCAGCCAGCTCCATGACACAAAGTCTCATATTCAAGCAGAAAAGCAGGAAAACATCACTCTTTAGCAGCATGGAATCTCAATGTATCTTCTAGTGGTCCCCAGTCAGTCCTAATCCATAACAAAGCCAGTACCTTCAGAGGAGGAGATGCAGCTAGGATCCAAACAGATGATGCTCCTCATTGGCAGGGGCAGTTTGAGAGACAGAACACTACAGAGGACCAACAAGAAGGAAACTGCAATACTGGTAGGTGGTGAAGGTACCGGAACGCACCAAGATACCCAAAGTATGTGCTAGAGACACAAGCCCCACTTCATGCCTTTGAGGAAATGAGAAATAGCATAGCCTGATTCTATCAGAGTTCTGTGTGTAACATCACCTACAAAAGAGGCAAGTTCAGGTCAAGTTCAGAACTGGAGGGCTGTAAAACTCAGTAGAGGTCGCGTTTATTTAAAGGAAATGATGACTTAACTTTCTCAGTAGGTAAGAGAACATGGGTCGATTCTGCAGAATAAGTTCTCCGTGTGCTGAGAGCAGGAAAGAAGTTTGATAGAATGGCAGCATGGAAGCAGGGGAGAAGCATTCAGCTCTAGCTTTGGTGTGCATGGGCCAGAGAAAATCTTTTTAGCATGAAGATTTAGATCCAGATTCTGGGGCTGGGGCTGGCTACCTGCATATACAGGATGTGCTGGCCTACAGACCATCTGTGAGGAGCAAGGTTTGGAGAACTCTGAGGATGCTCACAGCTATGAGAGAGGTGTAGAGACTTTTTCACAGGTGCCTAACCTAGCAAGGAGTGGGACCATTCAATGGTTCTCTCCCTTTCCTCTCTTCTTTGGTTTGGAGCCCATGTTCTCTAATGTCTCAGATTAATCTTGGATGCTTACCACAAGATGTGCACTAATGGCCTATTGGCTATCTTCTTTTATGTAACTTCCTGTCTTTTCAAGTTCAACATGATTTGAACTGGGCTCATCACATTCTCTACTATACCTGCTGCCAACATTGGCCCTGAGGATAACACTACATCCTTTAAGCACCCTAAACACAAGCTTAATTTACCTCAGGTTCTACCTTCCTTGAGACATTTGCCAATCAGTGTCATGCCTTCTGCAACCACTTACCTTCTATGCCTTCACAGTCTTCTCCAGTATCACATGTGATCACATTGGGCTCTCCCCTTCACCATCCTGCTGCCCAGACTAGCCCACATACCATGGTCATACATCTTGACATATAGCTCTGGCCATGTCCTTGTCTAGCTCAAAGATCTCAGGGATGACTCTTTGTCATCATCACATGTTTGCTGCTCATTAAAGACTTTCTGTGGTCTTTATAATGGGTCTGAACTGTTTTTTCTACATTTTCTTCAAATACTCTATCAACTTATATTTCAGCCAAATCCATCTATTTTCGATAATTTTTACTTTTCTACTTGTGAACTTTTCAAAGAAATTGTGGTAGGAAACATAGAACATAAAATTTGCTAAATTAAGCTGGGTATGATGGTGCACACCTTTAATCCCAGCACTCAGAAGGCAGAGGCAGATGGATTTCTGTGAGTTTGGGGCCAGCCTGGTATACAGCCAGAGCTGTTACACAAAGAAACACTGTCTCAAAAACAAAAACAAAAACAAAAACAAAAACAAAAACAAAACAAAAATTAAAAAAAAGAAAAGGAATAAAAAAGAATTTTTATGCAGATTATCATGACGAGAAGTTTGAAAAGTAGAGAAAAACATGGAGACTTAGGGAGACTGTTTTCCCATTAGTTGTAAATCATGTCTGTTGATTCCAGAGCAACAGCTCTTTCATTTAACCTCTTTTAGCTATCAGATCATTTAAAATATGCATCATCATAGAATCAACAATGCATAAAGTCTATATGTAGCATAAACATTACTGGGCTCAGAAGTGGCTATGTGAATTACCCAATGTCACACAGCTTGTAAATGTTGAGCTCTGGACCAGAACGAGGTCTGTTTGTCTTCCGGTCCCCAGCTAGTCAGAACTGATGTGGCAGGAGGCTGACGGCAGAGCCTGAAGAGCGTCCGCTCATTTCCCTTTATGCTCTCTTCTCACCTGTGTTATCCCTGCTTTATTCTCTCATGGATACACAGAACACAGAACCTCAAATCTAGCCTGAGAATTTAAATTGGTTTTGACAAGCTCATAATGAGGCTTAGAATAAGCCAAATGAAAATTCAATATGGATGAGGATAGCTCAGCAAATTGCAGGAAAAAGCTACAGAGAATAGAGAATATTATGCACAGCAGGGAAACATTCAGGAACCCGCTGAATATGGCTGAGCATGGGCTCCAGTGCAGAAAGTTGAAGCAACAGTAACAAATTGATTGTGATAGGATATCATAAAAGAAATATAATGTGAATGACCTGCATTGTAATTCTTCACACTCAAACCAGCCAAAGTGAAATGAGCCATTATCAGGAATTTTTTTTTCCTCCTGATACTGGAGGTTTATGATTTGCGGATGTATGATGAAGATGATAACCATAAATTTATCAATTCATTTAGTTAAGGATGTGTTAAATACCTATCAACCCTGTATTGTGGCAGGACAGAGAAAAGTACAGTTTCTACCTGAAAAAAAATCTAAAATGCAGCATTAGAAACAGACACAATTAAACTGAAATAGCCATACACACAAGATCCTTAAGAGAGAGCAGATACCTAACCCCAATTTAGCACCTAGATTTGGTCAGAGACGCTGTCTGTCTGAGCTGAGAATTGTCAGAAAGAAAAGGGATGAGGTGGCCTTTCCTGTAGAGAAAGCCACTTCAGCCAACCATGGAAAAAAGAGTAAACATGGCTGAATGCAGCAGGTGAGGAGCATGGCTGCCATACAGACAGGAACCTGGAAAGGTGTGCTGTTCATTGTAAGTAGCAAGCCTATAGATAAGCATTTAACTGATCTATTGATAAGCAACTTGTTTTAACTGTTAGGACAAGTGAATGAAGGCTTCTCAAAAAAATAACATGAAACATAATAGAAGTCAAGATATTTGAACTTGAGAGCAGCCAGCCTCCATATGAAATGTGATGAGAAAACTTATGACGTGTATTGACTGGCCCTCATAAAGCACCAGACACAATCAGGAGAAATTAACATTGGAACTTTAATTCTATGCAAGAGAAAACCAGCTGGCAGGGGACAATCTACTTGCCAAACAGCTTGACTCTACCAACCCAGAGAAGTCATCCATTCTTCCTGGAAAAGTCTGTAAACATGACCTCAGCCAGTTCTGGAGCAAGGTTAGGAATGGTATCGTCTAAGCTTGAATTGGTTAGGGCCTTGGCTGCAGTGTGGGGAGCAGTGTCTTCTTACCATGATGCTAGGATCATTCTGGATGCAAGTTCAGGGTTAACATAACTTATTTTTCCCTGTGCTATAGCCTGACGTGATTACAGTGTTACTCTTTTGACTGCTTTCAAGGTAACCTTTTCTGCCCTTTCTATGTATTCAAGACAGTTGGCAAGTGGAGCAGTATTGCTTTGTAGTCACCCTTAAGGGTGGGAGAGTGGAAGGGAGGGCCAGAAGACATTTAACGAAAGAGCTATTTGCTGTGCTCCTTCCAAACACCCTCTTGTTGACCCCCCTCATTACCTTTACAACAATTCTACTTCTTCCCTGGAGCTGGCGCTTTGCTCCGGGAACTTAGTGGTAGTGGGCCTGCCAATCCACTCCTCAGAGGTCCCTGGCAGGGCTCATCAGCGTCTCGCATTCACAAACCCTCAGCCCTCCTCAGGAAACCCTTCCACTTTGCAGAAAGGCTCAGCATAGTTAAAGCCAGTACCTAGAACACACAATCTTGATTTTCATGATCAAAGGCCTTTTTGCATAGAGAAGCACACTTCACACCTTTGCTAAGGCTGACAGACACCCAGAGCCGTTTTGCCTGTCTTGGGGGCAGCCTCCTTTTGCTGAGTGGCAGCAGCAGGAGTCAGGAAAACGTGAGCTAGGGCAACCACAGCCGGGATTTGCTAACAGAGACAATACCTTGCCCCAGAGGCTGTTTCCAGCTGCAGCCTGAAGCACACACGTTGAGAATGTATCACACAGAACTGTCAGTCAGTACTGGAGCCAGAAAATTGTTGTTTCAAATGTTACAGTACAGGAAAATCGCCTCTCTGCACTTGCTGCCAAAAAAATGACAGCTTAATTTATGCCACACTGAAGCTACATTACAGAGCCATTCAGCTCGGCAGTTATGTACGCTCCATGCTCACATCTTCCCCCTGTGCAACTGTACTGGGGAGAAACACACAGTGGCTATAATAAGGACAATTGGCCTCAGGGTTTGTCACGTCAGTGGAACTAAATGCAGGTGAAACAGTATCAGCAATAAAATACATTACCCCTACCTCATTTGCAAAGCCCACTTCTGCTCTGTACTTGCAAATCCCCAGGAAGGCTCACTACAACATTGTTATGCATGGGATAGATTCGGGAGAGAAGTGCTGGTGTCAACCCCTGGGGTTTTATGGAGAGGGGAGGTGCCACAGCATTACCGTGACTTTGAAAATTATGTCAGTATCCTTGACGCAGACCTTCAGAACTTGGCCGTGTTTGCCCTTCCCGAAATGAAAAACCTGACAGTATTATACTGTAGCCAAGAACCCATGATTTTATCTAGATAGACTTTAGAATACAAATGATAGACTAAATAGTCTGTTAAAAAAAAAAACCAACAATCTGAGTAATTGTCATCAAAGTTGCATTCCACACTTATTTCCATTAATTTTCATACACACACACACACACACACACACACACACACACACACACACACAATTTATTTGAATATAAACAGCACATTCTCTAAAAGTTAGAGATTAACTAGGGGTGCTCTTTTCTTCACATTCTCGGTTATGACACCTCTCTTATTACACCTAACTCCTAACAGCCCCAAAGCCCAATTTATACTCGCATTTCAAAGGACAGCCCACAGCCTCCTTCTGCACATACACTAAAGAGTCCCTTTCATGAACACCCTCTTATCCGGAATGGCCACAGAGAACTGGAACACAAACTGAACTCCAACGTATTTGCCAAGAAGAGATTTATGAGTAATTTACAAAATCTTAATAAGGAAGTCCTTGTAAAACATCATAGCCCTGAGAAAGCAGGTCTGCTATGGCTGGCTTCTCACACTCAGCAAGCCATTCATAACGACATGAGCAGCTCTCAGAAGACAGCAAATGCATTTGCAATGGCTGCTGATGTACTGTAAATCATCTTCAATAAAACAAAGTACAAAATAAATGATACATATCTATTTAATAATCCATTACCCCAAGTAAATACTTCACCTTGAAATAAAGCAAATGTGCTCGCCCTGGTTGTTGATGTGTGAGAGCTGCTCAGCTAACGGTAAAGTGATTTGCAAAGTGGGGCGCTGGTGTCCTGCGTACACAGGATAGATTAATATCTCTTCATAATTCACCAATAGGAATGCCTTGAGGTCAAAGCACCAGTCAAAACCTCCCCGAGGGCCAGTGACCATGCTCATCTGAGCTTCTCTGCATGACTTTGTAAGAGCATCGGCTTAGCATAGATATATACGAGGTGAGGTCTCCTAGGCTAAGCAAAGAGAGGGCTGAGTAGACAGATCTCTCAGCTCCAGTTCAGTGTAGAAGGTGGGCCACTATGAGGCACACCAGAGTTTGTCTGATAAGAAAACACACACTTTCTCATGTATGTTTATTTGTAGTCTTAGGGATCAGGTCCCAGGCTCTGCACACGCTAGACAAACACTCTTATCACTGAGCTATAGCCCCAGCCTGCGCCGAATGCTTTAAACAAGAGAGAAGATAAGGAATTATTCCAACAAGTTGACATTTTCCCAGTTTAAATAGATTTATCAGACTGTTTTCCCTCCAGACACTATAATTGGGTCCTCTCTCCTAGCATCTTTTCTGTTTTTTGTTGGCTCAGCTCTGGGTTTTGCTGGTCACACCAGCTCTGTGCAGCTTGCCTGCTGGTCAGTCTCTACAGGGAACAAAATCTTGACTAATCATTAGACCATCTTTCCAGCTCCCAAATACCTAGGCTTCCGAACATTATGTTTTCTTTTACTATTTGGATGAATAATTTTTCTCTTGTCCATGTCTTTTTTGATTTCTCTTTCAGGCTTTTTGTTTATTTATTTGTAATTCTGAAAAGTAAGGGTTTTTTTTTTTTTTTCAAGTCAGCCTAACACTTAGACCATATGGATGGAATCTTAGGTGACTCTGGTCATAATTTGGGGAATAAGCTATCTGATTTATTATTTGAATATTTCTAATTCTCAGAGTAAACCACAGCTTCTGCCATTCCCAGCCCAGCAAAAGGGAATTGGCATGGTGAGAGGCCTCTGGCCAATGGTATTCCCTGCAGGCTACCAATCTACCACTCACCGTTTTGTCTGTAACCTCGGCTTGCCTGTCACTGAACTTCAGCCTACAGCTGAATGGCAAGTGCAGTCTGTCTGATTAATTGACAGCTCTATAAACCCTTTCCACACCCCGTGTCATGTGAGACATTCCCAGTTTATGTGCCCAGGTTTTTAATCCTCCCTAATTGGAACGTGTCTGTTGTTATGATGTCTTAACAAGGTTGATTGAGAACCTTCCTGGAAATCAATGTCCAATCTACAGCTCTCCACCTTCTACCAAGTCATGGGGAATTTGCTAGTACTTGGTAAATTTTTTCCCCTTAAGGCTTTATCAACCCATGAAGAAGAAGACCACATTGCAAAAGCAAATTGTATTGTCCCACAAGAATGCATTAGTAACTGCCATGGGCCAGCTCTGTGGCCAGCATCAGAAGCTGTAGTTTCTTTTGCCTCAAGAACGTCAGTGTCACTGGCTCTATAGACACACTTTCAGTTTTAGTAAGACTGAGTTTTGAATCATTTCTTTGAAAAGAGCATGTAATTCATTTACTCATCAACAATAGAGTACCTTTGTCTTTGGGTTTGTGCCTATACCAGGCCCTTGGTCCTCACAGGAAGTAGCAAAGTTATCTCTCCACTAAAATCTCAATCTCAGGTTTTTCACTGAATTGTCCTGATATTAATGCAGGCATCTTTTTAAGACTGACAGTTCCTGAAACTAAAGAGACAACAGGTGTAATTCCTATCAATTATCATGGCAAGACATGCAGCTTATGTGCCAGCTGGGCCACCTGCCCAACTGCCTGATGCTTCCCCTCCTGCTGGCCTCTGCATGGCTTCCCAATTTTACTCTGAAAAAGCACCTTCTTTCATCTGTACCTGAACTATTTTTTTTTCTTTTTAACTTGAGAAGTTAACTTTTCTTTATTAACTTCTAAAGAGGAAAGTAATCTCATAAAGATGTGCTTTCTGAAATATCTAAAGAAACAGAGAAATGGAAGTTGATGTTGAGAAGTGAGTGAGAAGAAGATCTTGACACACAACAGTAAGTATTTAGCCTAAGTGACTGTCATGTTAGAGATTGAAGGTCCACCGAGTCTTCTGCCCCCTAATGCAAACCCAAGTCACAGTGCATTGGCAAGAAGTTCACAGGTTCCCTGTAGAGGAGCCACTCAACTTGATGTCCTAAGAGCTCTTCAGAGTGTATTTATATTTTGAACTTTCCTCAAGTCCTTGCAAGAAAACCACTGCTCACTAGAACAGTGTACAGACCTGTGAGAAACTCTTGTGTCCCAGCAAGTTATATGACAAAACCTGTCTGGGTTCTAACTCTGTCCCACACTGCCATGCCAGCCCAGGGTCTGAGTTGAGTGGTTTCAAAGCATATTTTGCAAAGGTAGATTTGTATAGGGATTAGGAGCCTATGACCTGTGAGCGTTGAATTGATAGACATAGCTAGAAAAGGGTGTTCAAGCAAATTTTGATTAGCGAGCTACTTTGGTAAGATTTCCAGCCTAGCTGCCAAGAGCATGAATTTCCCTAAGCAAGCAGTTGTTAATATACAGGCCTAGCATTCTCTACCCCAGGTTCTGTTGGCATCCCTTCTCAGTTCATCCCTGTCTTAGTTAGGGTTTTATTGCTGTGAAGAGACACCATGACCATGGCAACTCTTATAAAGGAAAACATTTAATAGTAGCTTACTTACAGTTTCAGAGGTTTAGTCCATTATCATGGTGGGGAGCATGGCAGTGTGCAGGTAGACATGGTGCTGGAGAAGGAGCTGAGAGCTCTACATCTGGATCCGTAGGCAGCAGGAAGAGATAATGAGCCACTAGGCCTAGCTTGAGCTTCTGAGACCTCAAAGCCCACCCCCCAGTGACACACTTCCTTCATCAAGGACATGCCTTCAATAATGCCCCTTCCTGTGAGTCTCTGGGATCTATTTTCTTTCAGACCTCCACAATCCCTTCTCCAGTTCATCCCTCTCAGGTTCATCCCTTCTCAGGTTCTAGAGCCATGGATTAGTCACTTTCTACATGCTTAGACTTCTCAAAGAAGTAGCCCAGAAGTCCCCAAATATACATGCTTAAAGTGACAATCAAAACAACCTTCCATCTGCCCTCTTTTCTTTCTTAACTCTGTTGACTGTGTCTTAGATTCCAGGCACATATTTCTTTGGGATAGTCTTACAGTGTCAGTCACCTGGAAACTTTGAGCCCCATGTATCCCAATCTTTCCATTATAGTATGAAAGAAGCTTCAATATCGAGAGTACATCTTCACACATGCCTTAGACTCAGACCCAGCCTAATGCTGGCTGTTTTGGGATACTGCGATTGTGTGAAACTTCCTAGATCAAGATTATGTAAGATGTTTCCTACATCTTTCTGATCTCTTATAAGAAATTTCCCTCTCCCATCTTCCTGCTCACACCTTGTTTATGTCCCCTAGTCATTTTCTTCATTTACTTACCCCCTTATTGCTGATTTACCATCTGATTTTTGAAACTCACAATGTATTTGTGTTGACTCTCCATGGGCCAGGATTCTCAGTTCTGGCTGTATGCTCTTCCATCAGTGTTAAACTATTTCTTTTTGTGGCTCTTTGGTTTCACATAAAGAGGTAATTCCCTTCCCTAGTCTGACCTGTCTCTGTCACTGTGTGTGACAACAGAACAGTTGTTTCCTGACAATATGGGTGAATTGGTGAAATATGCTCCATTCTCCCAGGGGTTACCAAATTTTAAAGTATGTAACATACAAAAATATTGCAGCAATTTATAATTTTTTTATTTTAATATTCCAATTCCTGTTTTAAAATGGGAAATCTCCTGGGGTTGGATGTAGTTAGCAAGACAGTGAGGGGGTTGACCTGCATTTCAAACGTGAATTCAGGAAGTTGAGCCCCCAGCAAAGATGGCTGACGGAAATGGGCTGTAGAGACTGACCATGAATGAATACCTCACTGAGTGGATTGAGCAGTTACTGCATTTCCTGGGCTGCAGTCGCAGCTTTCGGTCCCTTGTGAGTGTTGGCAAATGGTTGTTTCTCACTGGGCTAGTCTTGCTGGGAGTTGTGGGAAGTCCGCTTCCTCAGAATCAGATTTTCTCTGGGCTGTGGTTTGGCGAAGGCCTACACTTGTGCAGTTTTTTTCAACACATGTTAGCAAGATGTCACTTTCTGCTTGTAAAAGTGAGTTTGGATATGTAACTGTGCAGACCACTCGGGTTTCTATGATCCTTCACACACCCACTTAAGAGCTATGAAATATATGTTACTCAAAGGAATAAAATCTGCACAGTGAAATTTTTGGTACTGTTACAAGGACTGGCTTCATGTTCTTTGGGACTGTGAGGACTGCCAGGTGTTACTGGTAATGACCAAAATTTTTGTGTATTCCTTGTGCTGGACCCTTGCAGCAGGGTTCTTGCTGTCGTTCCCTTTGGGGGGGGGGGCGTAGGCGCAGAGTCAAACCACACAGACTCCGGGAGAATGTGGAAACAACAAGCTCAGTTTATTCAGCAAGAGGCAAGCCTTATATACCCTCCACCCCACCCTGGGGGGAGGTCTGATGAATATGCATCTGCTGGTGTGACTTGGCTGCCTCTCATTGGTCCAGGTCATCTCCAGATCATGTTTCAGCTGCTGTTGCTAAGGCCATCAGGCAGACCCAGGCTGGCTCTCAGAAAGTATCTTTTTTACTTGTTTGGGCCGTCTGACCTTCAAACCCGTTAGGGATGAGTCATCCCACAGATCCTAATTTCAGTTTTAGGTAAATCTGGCATTAGCTTGCTGGATTTCTTTTCTTCCCTGTATTACTTAAACCAATATTATTTACTAAGTTAGGTCCTGTTTCTGTGGAGTCCCCAACCACGACAAGGCTCTGGCAGGTAGGTATGGTGGTATTGTGTTCCCCAAAATATTGTGTACTCTAATAAACTTATCTGGGGTCAGAGAACAGAACAGCCACAATATTAAACATAGAGGTTAGAGAGTGGTAGCACACGCTTTTAATCCTAGCATTCCAGAGGCAGAGATCCATTTGGATCTCCGTGAGTTTAAAGCCACGCTGGAAACAGCCAGGCATGGTGACTCATGCCTTTAATCCCAGGAAGTGAGGGCAGAAAGCAGAAAGGTATATAAGGCATGAAAACCAGGAACTAGGTTGGTTAAGTTTTTAGGCTTTGGAGCAGCACTGTTCAGCTGAGAGGCATCCAGTCTGAGGAAACAGGATCAGCTGAGGAATTGGCAAGGTGAGGTGGCTGTGGCTTGTTCTGCTTCTTTGATCTTCCAGCATTCACCCCAATACCTGGCTCCCAGGTTTGTTTTTATTAATAAGAACTTTTAAGATTCGTGCTACAGGTAGGTAGCTGTGTGGTCCTTGGTTTGCAAGTGAAAAAACTGAAGACCATTGAGTCCATTATTATGGATGTTTGGCTACTCAGTAACCGGGTGCTATTGAGGTCCCCACAATCTGCTCCAGAGTTGCTATAGATCACCAGAAAGTATTACATAAACAAGAGAAGATGCACATGGCCTAGAAGTTAAGACCAGGCAAGGCTTGGTTAAACCTCTTCCAAGGAGCAGAGAAGTCCTCAGACGACTTTCTTGAGGTCATAGGCCAGTTTCCCCATTTCTGTATCCCAGCCTAACTCGGTGCCTGATACAGGCATATCAGTGGTGTGAAGCTGAGACAAGGCTGTAAGATGAGAGATGGATCTTCTGACCCATGTGCATCTAAGCCTCTGTTCTATAGACAGACTTCCTTGGGATTCAAGTCTCCCTGTGGACTGGGCCATTGTGCTGTGAGTAGCTAACCCAGGAAGTCCTGGTGGTTGGAGTCCTGTAATCTCTGTCAACCATCTCCTTCCTAATATTTGGCAGAAGGAAAACACCTGCTGCAGCTAACAGTTGTAGGATGACCCTCCAGCCCCTCTTCACTCCCAAAGATCTCCTCCAGAAAATTGCCTCCTCCAGGCCCTCCCACATTCTGCAATCCATATGATACTAATGGTGGACAAATTGTCTGTCTTACCTTAATCTCTGTTCCTGTATAATAGAAGTGGGAATTGCAGCAATAATGAGATAAAATCATTATGTAAATCACTCATGACAGTAGCCAACTAGTAGTAAGCATGTAGCAAATACTCAATCTAGTCCATAAGGGACTAGTCAAGATTCACAAACTCACATTCAGCACTTCAGACATCAATAAATATTGCAGATTTATTCCCAGGAAAGTTGTTTAGACCTAAACTATAAATATGTTTGCTTTTGCTACTATTCTAATGTATCAATATTTATTACATAGCCTTCCTTTTAAAAGTAGAAAAAAAAAACCAATTGCTGTATAATGTATTTTGATATGTAGAAATTACCCAAGCATTCCAATTTACATAGGCTTTGATATTAAATGTTATTTCCTATGGTACTGAAATTTGACCTTAAAAATATTTAGGGATCTGGAGAGCTCAGTGAGTAAAGAGCTTGCTGCCGAAACAAGAGGACGGGCGTTTGGGCTCTTCGCTCTGGTGTAAAAGCTAGTTCTGGTGTGACTCCAGCTCTGTGGAGAGCGAGGGAAGGACAGGCAGATCTGAAGTCATCATCGGTTAGCTAGTCTGGTTTAAATGTTCAGTGAGAGATTCTGTCACAAAAATAAGGTGGAGAGTGATTGAGAAAGATGTCTGGTGGTGATCTCTGGCCCCTACACAGGCACTCTCCTCCTCCAAAATAATAAAATAGTAACATTTACCAGCACCTACTTATGTAATAACTTCATAAGCACTGTGCAGAAAGTCTGGTTAAGGTCTAGTCTGTGGCTTCATGATGATTGTAATCACATCCATAAGGACAGGGACATTGGGATATTGATTTGTGGGGTTTTTTTGTTTTTTGTTTTTACTGTACTTTTACCCTTCTGCTCCAAGCATATTTAGGGTCCCTTGTTCTGGAGGCAGAGGTCATCACCACAGACAAAAAAAAAAAAGAAGCTACTCTGGGTCAGCAACATTTCTGTGCTTCTGTACCAGTCTAAAGTTACCAGTACCAAGACTTACTTATCTTGGAGGGCAAGGAGGCAATAACTATCTCTTCTGCAGGCAGGGGAGAGAAGAGACTTGCTCCACACTGGCGAGAGTTGAAGTCTGTTGGTTGCAGTCATGGTGTAGATTGCTCACTATGCCCGCACTGCTCTGCTGCCATCATCTGCTTGCTGTGAGAAGGCAGCTAGCTATCTGGCGTCCCTCAGAAGACCACAGGTAGGCATCAGATCAGAGTTTCCATTCCATGCAAAGGTTTTGGTTCACAAAAAATGATGGCAACAGATTGCTGCTAGAATTCAGAGTGCACGGGCTTGTGGATGGGTAGTGGCTCAGTGGCTCAGAGTTTCTGATAGTTTAGGTACTAGTAAGCCTTTTGGAGTTCTCTCTGATGACAGAGGGATAAATGTGGTCCAAGTGCTACTTTCTTAGGTGTGAAGTTCATAGTCAGATTGGAGTTTATTTAGATGTAACAAGGAAAGGGACATCTTGCAGACTGTACAATCCATAGACAAATTGTGCCCCATGCTATGCATGCCTTAGCTGATATTTTCCACGTTGAGTGCTTAGTAAATATTTTCTGAAAGGGTGTGAAATTGCACCTGGAAATTGACAGTAACATTGCTAATTAAGGTTTACATAGTCAGGTAGACACCCCCTCAACATATCTCAGAAACTACTCTCTACCTATGAAGCCACCACTTCAGTGACTCACAGTGATGGTGCCAGGAGGCAAGAGGCAAGCGCGTGTTACAGAACTTATAGAAAGGGTAAATAAAATAGTGTGTCACTTGCTAGCTGAAAGGATGAGTTATGCCCTTGTTTAATTTGTCAGCATTTCAATTAGAACACCATTGGTGACCCTTCCTCCTGACACAGGCCATTTTGTTCTTGCAACACACTTGGCCATTGGCCACATTTCTCATTATTGATGAGGCGAATTTATGGATTGTAGATATAAATGATTTAATTGCACATATAAATGATTTAATTGCAGATTAGATAAATATGATGTAGACATTCCCAATCACGTAATTATTCAAAAGATGATAATAATTTGATCCCATTTGTCAAATAATGTTATTGCATTTTTAATTTACATTTTAGGAAGATTTAATTAACCAAGTTCTGGGAACTTAGGCGGAATGGGCTGCCTGAAATCAGTCCTGGAACAAGGCAGGAGATAAATAAATGAGCAGGCAGCAGCAGATGTCCCTTCACCAAGATGATTTCTTTCCTCCAAAGATCTTTTTCTCCTCCCAGAGAATGTGGTGTCCTTAAGGGTGACCCATCAAAGTCAAAATTAATTAGAAAAAAACAGGTGTATCCCAATGTAGGATTAATGTTTAAAGATTCACTTTCTTTGAAACTGTTCTTCGACATTAAAGACATTAAATCAGGCCAGAAACACTTTTCTGGAGTGGGAGTCCTTCATCATGGGCAAGAAAAGAATTCCATCTTTATTTAGCCCTCAGCTGACAATGAATCACATCACTGATCAACACTATGGAAAATGTCACTGGTCAAATCCTGTTAGATTTTGTGTTCATAAAATGGATTGCAGAAGAGATACGCGTTTTTATATTACAATGATGTGTGTTTTTAATATTGATTTATTTCATAGACTAATAATAATAACTATGTGATGTTACGTATTTAAAGCATTCAGATAATGAGCCCATGGGCAGGACTGAACTGCCAAAAGCTTCTGTGGCAGAGGACATTGAAAACTTGATCAGGATGTAAGGTTTCTGGCTGCAAGTCCTCATCAAGGAGTGTCAGGGACCATCCCATATGCCTCCATATTCCCAAACATAGAACAAATTTTGCACATAGTAAATGCTTAAAGAATACTATTGAACAAATGCACATATACATTTCAGTATATGTTGTCAAAACAAAAGTTAGACTTCCTGTTTCTTTTTTTTAAATATAATATTTCTTATTCATTCTTTGAGAATTTCACACCATATAAAATGTATTTTGGATATAATCCCTTCCTCCGCCACTCCTTCCAGAGTGCCCACCCCTTTCACAACTTCATGTCCTCTTTTACTTATTTTCCTTTCTTTTCATCTCCTAAATGAAATCATTAGTAAGGTGATGTGAGCATGTTCTCATTTCTTATAGACATTGTTTAGGTGTGGGGGTATTGTGTTCCCCAAAATATTGTGTATGCTAATAAACTTATCTGGGGTCAGATAACAGGACAGCCACAATATTAAACATGAGGTTAGGCAGTGGTAGCACACGCCTTTAATCCTAGCATTCCAGAGACAGAAATCCCTCTGGATCTCTGTGAGTTCAAGGCCACATTGGAAACGGCCAGGCACAGTGATACACACCTTTAATCCCAGAAAGCCACACCTTTAATCCCAGGGAGTGGTGGTAGAAAGCAGAAAGGTATATAAAGCGTGAGGACCAGAAACTAGAGGCATTTGCCCTGGAGAGGCATTTGCCCTGGAGAAGCATTTGGCCTTGGTAGGCATTTGGCCTGGTTAAGCATTCAGGCTTCTAGCAGCAGTTCAGCTGAGAGTCCTTTGGATATGAGGACATAGAGGCTTCCAGTCTGAGGAAGCAAGACCAGCTGAGGATCTGGCAAGGTGAGATAGCTGTGGCTTGTTCTATTTCTCTGACCTTCCAGCGTTTACCCCAATACCTGGCTCGAGTTTGATTTTATTAAGAAGAACTTTTAAAGACTCATGTTGCATTTAGGCATAAACTTTTTTCTGGCCAGAGACTGAATTCACTGAATTTCATTTTTAAAAATTTAAATTATGTGTATGCACCTATCTATGTGAGAATATGTGCACTTGAGTGAAGGTGCTTATAGAAGCCATTGGCATCAGATCTGCGTAGAGCTGGAGTTACAGGTAGTTGTGAGCTGCCCATTGTGGGTGCTGGGAATTGAATTCAGGCCCTTTGCAAGAGTGACATGAGCTCCTAACTCTTAACTGCTGAGCCATCTCTCCAGCCCTATATTTTGTTTATAATAACACCAATACACATACTGCAAGTTATAAACACTTTCAACAAATCAAATCATTTGTATAACATGAAACTTAGGATGTGAGAAGAAAGTAAATGATTTTTACCTAGACCAATGGCAATTTGAATATTTGCCACAGCTTTTGGGGATCTGACCCATGCATTTATCTCTGCTGTTAAGGAGAGAGAAGTTTTTAATGAGAGAGAACAAAGAAAGTTTATTTGGAAATTTACGAAGAGTCTCTACTGTTTTGAGAGACAAATTCTTGCTGGGACATAATACTTTTCTACCTTAAGCCAATGTAAAGAATGACCTCAGGAAATAACCATTCTCTGAGACCGAGATGTCCTCTGGGCTTGGGAAGCCAAGGCAGCCAGCCAGCAGGGCCCCTCACAAGGTTGATCAGTGTGGACTTGTGACTAGTTGTGGCTGATAAGTTTTGGATCCCCGGTTAGTCAGTATCCTCCGCCACCAATGTAATAAGCCAATCAAGCCGAATTAATAAATCCTTGTTTAATCTGAGCAGAGCAAAGCACCTCCCGGTGGCTCTCAGGAAGGCAGGGGGAGAGAGCACGAGAGCACACTGGCAGGTATGGCAATCAGTTCCTAAGTAGCCTGTCCTGTCAGCACGCCCCAAGGAGGAGTTGACTCTGGTTGAACTTTCTTTGGGGTGGGGCCCCTGATGGGTGGGCTTTCTGGGGGGGCGGGGTTTGGAATGGGAGGAGTGAGGAGTGAGACCAGAGCATGGAATGCCCCCACTACCACCACCAAGCTGGAGTCTCCCAGCAGTGGCTATGATGGGAAGTCTTTCTGGGTTTGTATAAGCTTTTTAACGTTGCTGTAACAAATGGCCACAAATCAGTGGCTTCAAACCACATGGATTTGTTGTCTTAAGTCTGTGTGTCAACCCAGAGGTCTTAGTTGCTTGAAAATCAAAGCACCACGGTTGGGGGAGTGGCTCACTGATGCTGGCTTGCATCGTGGCCTGGGTGTGCCAAGCACTGCCCAAATAAATAAAAGATAAACAAATGTCTAAACACCAGTAGGGCTTTATTCCCTCTAGAAGGTTCTAAGGTCTGTTTTCTTCTCTTTTTCTCCCTTCAGGGCTACCAGAGATTTTCTGGCCTGTTCCCCTTTCTGCCATCTATAAAACTCACAAAGGCAAGTTGAATAATTTTCACATTCCAACACTTAGACTCCCCTTCTGCCTCTCTCTTTTGGTTTTGAGGACCCTGATGATTCCACTGGACTTGTCCAGACATCCCAGAATGTTCTCATTATCAAACCTTCAATTTCTCACATTAGTGAAAGTTTATTTTGGCTTTGTTTGCCACATTAAGCAGTATAGGCATAGGTCTCAGGAAGTAGAGTAGGGGCCAGAGCAGATTGCCTTTGGTCAAGGTGCTCATTATGCGGACTATGCAGGGCTCACATGTGGAGGACTTTGCTGTGGGATGGTCCTTCTGTATGCTGTGAATATGTGTTGCTACTATTGGTTAATAAAGAAGCTGTTTTGACCTATGGCAACACAGGATACAGCCAGGAGGAAAATCCAAGAGAGATACAGGGAGAAGAAAGGCAGAGTCGGGGAGATACTGTGAGCTGCCAAGGGAGCAAGATGTAATAGAGCACAGGTAAAGCCATGAGACACATGGGAAAACGCAGATGAATAGAAATGGGTTCATTTAAGATGTAATAGCTAGCTAGCAATAAGCCTGAGCCATAGATCAAACAGTTTGTGATTAATATTAAGCCTCTTAGTGATTATTTTATAAACAAACCAACAAACAGCTACTGCCTGGGTGGGACTGGGTGAGACTGAGAAACTTCAGTCTATGGGATCTAATCTTGGAAAGGCAGAAGAAGTTGAGCAAAAGTTATCCCGAAGTGAATTCAAATTTGGATGCAGCTAGTGGACAGTCCCATACTTGCTTATTCATCAGTGAGCATTGATTCAAGAGAGGAGCAAGGGGCATGAGGTTGGGAGGTCGACATCTGTGCTTACCGCTCACCTATGGAATACTGGACATTAAAGCCAGCAGGACCAGAGGGAAAGAGCTGCTCAGGTCCAAGCAGGAGGATGGCAGAAGAGTCCCACCGTGGGATCGTGGACAGCTAACAGAAGACAAGTGTCCATACAGGAAGATCTGGAGCCTAAGTGTGGGCCAGGTCTTGTCTTAGAGTCATTTATTCTCATGTCACCAGTGTGGAACCAAAACAAAGCACTAAGGAAAATAAAACAGAGATTTTTAACATAGACTCTTTGACTTCTGGGAAGAAATACAACGTAAGGTTTTCTGGAAGGATCTCCTGTATATTTCTAATTAGGTGTGGATTAATATTAATAGTTCACATAATAATTAATATTAATTAATAAGTCAATTGCTCTGTCAACTTACTTAAAGGACACTAGTCCTGAAATAAAAGCCTCTGTTTCCATGTGATGACTTCAAGTAAATCTGACTGGAAACCAGGCCGCACTGTGCTGAGCTTGCAGGGTTTTCTTCTGTAGTAATACCAATCCTACCTTAGATGAATAAACTCCCTGGCTTATCTCTTTTATAAGGTAATTCATACCACAGCTGCCACTCTGCAGAAGAAACAACTTTAAAGGAAGGCATCATGTCAACAGAGGCTAATTGCACACCATCTTCTCTCAGTTTGGAAGACATTTGGTACAGATTGTCAAAAGGGTGCTGAAACTTTGATTTTGTAGCAAATACTCCCCCTGTGTAATATTGTTTACATTGCCCCAAAGAATGTTCCCTTTCATCAACAAGTCTCAATTCTGGACATAATAATGCATCACAGAGTTTACAATTTGTAGCCTCTCTGTCTGAAATAATCTGACAGAACTTCCAGTTCTTCTCACATGAAAAGAACCTCAGTATTAATCATTGGGTTAAAAAATCCCAAATCAAGCAATGCTCATTGACTTGTATGTTCATGTTGACAAAGTACTCTGATTTCAGTGGAGGGATGACTATGAAATCTGGAAGGATCTTAAATAATTGTTTTAACAAGACCTAATGTGCACCAAGAACAGACATCAGCCAAAACAGGACTACTGAGAATAGATTTAATTCCTTAGGAAAAGTTGATCTTTTTAAATTGGTAGGTTTATTTCTGGCCTTAACAATAAAAAAATGTATTTTAATAGTACAGCTTAAAAAATAATGATGCTATGATTAATGTAAACTTTTTTCTTCTTTCTTTTTATTTATTCTATGTGTCTTTTACATCATGTATCTTGATCCCATTCATTTCCCTGCGATGTAAACTTTTAAGACATACTTGATTGAAGTATTTTGTGTGTGTGCATGTGTGGGGTTGAGAGGAAAACTATCAGGAGTTGTTTTTCTCCTTCTACCATATGGGATACAAGGATTGAACTCAGGTCTTCAGTCTCAGTTGCAAACACCCTTGCCTACTGAGCCATTTTGCCAGCCCAAAGTACATGTGCTGTGTGTGTGTATAGGTGTGTAGGTGGTATCATGATGTAGCCTTGGCTGGCTTAAACTCCTTATGTATCTGATGTATCTGAAGTTGATCTTGAACTTTTTTTTTTTGTTGTTTTTTTTTGTTTTTTTTTTTTTTGAGACAGGGTTGCTGTGGGATGGTCTGTGTGTCAAATTGCTCTGATTGGTCAATGAATAAAACACTGATTGGCCAGTGGCTAGGCAGGAAATATAGGCGGGACTAACAGAGAGGAGAAAAGAGCAGGAAGGTGGAAGGAGACACTGCCAGCCACTGCCAGGACAAGCAGCATGTAAAGATGCCGGTAAGCCACAAACCATGTGGCAAGGTATAGATTTATAGAAATGGATTAATTTAAGATATAAGGACAGTTAGCAAGAAGCCTGCCATGGCCATACAGTTTGTAAGCAATATAAGTCTCTGTGTTTACTTGGTTGGGTCTGAGTGGCTGTGGGACTGGCAGGTGAGAGAGATTTGTCCTGACTGTGGGCCAGGCAGGAAAACTCTTGCTACACAGGGATTCTCTGTATAGTCCTGGATGTCCTGGAACTGTAGACCAGGCTGGCTTTGAACTCACAGTGATCCACCTGCCTCTGCCTCCTAAGTGCTGGGATTAAAGGCAAGTACCACCATGTCTGACTAGCCTTGCCTCTATCTCCCAAGTGCTGGGTTTATAGGCACACACCATTATGCCCAGCATTGTAAACTTTGAAGTAACATTCCCTCAGAAGGAGACGCAGGAGACAAAATTGTCTCCAAACCTAAGTTTCAGAATAAGCACAGGGGTATTTCTAGTTGCTAGGAGACCTGTTTTTAACATGAGCACCTCTGGTAAATCAAAGCCTCACACATTTGGATTCTAATTTTTGAAAAATTATGATGTGGTTACCATTTTAACAGTAGATCATATGTACTGCTTAAACTCCTAGTATGTGTTATTCAAATAAAGATTAGGCAAATACATTTGTCCTAGCAGTTCTGAGTCTTAAGAGAGAAAATAAGAACAGCAACTTAAAATTCACGTAATTACAGCACAATAGAATTGCTTGTAACTGTGCCAATATATGGGCCTTTAAAAAGGGACTGGGAAATTTGGACTAATATATAAACAAAACATGTTCTCTATTGACCCACAGATGTCTCTGCTTTTGATCGCCATTGAAGAGAGCATGGCTTCAGGCCAGTCATAGAATACCCAAAGACAACTCTTTAAAACATGCAAGTGATGCTTTGTCATGGAAATCAAAGCTTAGCCAGAGGGCATCATAAATGCATTGATCACTCCTTAGGGGGTGCCCCTGAACTGGCCACTAGAAGGTTGTTCTCCAGTTCAACCAGATAGAAGAGCAAACTCATTTACACTGCATGCAGAGGAAGGTGATTAGTTTGAAAGAACTGGAGCTCTGGTGCTGTTCCAGCCCTGTAGCCAGAAGGAGGCCATGGAAGATGCTTGGCCATGAAGTGTTCAACAGCTGAACTGAGCTACACCATTGAGAACTGCATCTTTCCTTGTGGAGGCAAGAAGGCTCAGGCTAAGCCAGATACCACACCTTCTCTGTCTTGCATCCATTTTATTGGAAGAGCTAAAGTGCAGCACAGGCTGGAGCACCATGACATTCCCCAAGTAATACTTAGAGATGAGTTTTAGTCTTGGTTTTTAATTTTCCAGTCTGCCAGGGACTGACACTTTTATACAATTCAATGCAAATGTATTATTAACTATGAGAAAAACAACAAAGATATACTATGTGTTAGGCATGATTTATACTAAATATTACATTCAACAGGCATTCAGTGACCCTACCCATTTACTTTGAAATTGTCTATAATACTCTCAGTTCCTGGACTTAACATTTGAAGACCCCAATGTCTATAGGCCACATTTGAAGTATTCCCACTGTGCTGCACAGCCTTTGGTTTCTGATACACTATGTTTAAGTCCCATTTGTCACCTGTAGGTATGTCTCAAGAAAGTGTTTAAGGATGTATTGAGAACAAAACACAGAATCAAACACACACTCTCTACCTCACTAATATCACGTGGCAGTTCCACTCTATAAATGGCAAAACATCCAGACCTCTCTGCATCCCTTGCTTTGTTGCTGCTGACATCATCAGAAGGCAGAACAGACTGTTTTTCCTCCTTTCTGGTAAGATAGCCTTTTAGTTCCTCACAGATGCCAAAGGAATGAAGTCTAGCTAACAGTGCACCTTGGGAAAGTCCCAAGTGTCTGGTTGGCAGACTGTAAAAACAGTGTATGCTGAGAGCTAAAAAGAGCAATTCAATTTCCCATGTTGTCTCACAGTGAGCTGTTGTGACCTGTCGCTGACCTAAGGAGACAGGAACAGGTGATGAGCACTCTTTGATTTCTTGGGTTGACAGAGGTTTTTCCATTGGGTTTACCCAACCGATGATGCAGTCCCTTCTGAAGAACACTATTGTTATCCTACTACTATGGTGGTTAACGTTGTCAACTCCACAGGATCTCGAACACATAGGAGACAAATCTCTGGTCCTTTCTGAGGGAGTTAAGGTGGAAAGAAACACCCTGAACGCGAGCGGCAGCATTCCGTGGGCTGGAGTCCAGGACTGAGTAAAAAGAGAATGCCAGATGAGCGAGAGTGTTCATCTCTCTCTGATTCCCCACTGCAGACGCTCCTGCTGTCGTGACCTCCCCGCCATGATGGACTGCACCCTTCAGCTGTGACCCAAAGTAAACCCTCGCTTTTGTCAGGAATCTTACGGCAGTCATGAGTAAATAAACTAATTCAACTACCCCAGACTCAATATCTTTCAGCCACATGCTGCCTTCCTCAGCTGCCAACAGTTTTCCCAATATTTTAGGCATGAGACTGTAGCTCCTAATGTAACCTTCTGGAAGGCACTACAGTAAACAAGAATGATGGGTGATGTCGTTCTGTATGCTGTGAATATGTGTTGCTCTGATTGGTTGATAAATAAAATGCTGATTGGCCAGTAGCC
>CABHPH010157445.1:0-16948 GCA_902168325.1 Peromyscus nudipes | reverse complement strand
GCTGCATCCTTCCAACTCAAAATAAACCCTTTCCCCATTAACTTACTTCTTGTCATGTATTTGGTTAGAGCAAAGAGAAAAATCAACTGATACGGTATCTATACCCTTGCAATTTAGAGATAAAAGTACTGAGGTTTGGAGGGATTTGGGATTCAAACCCAGGATCTGAGATCTTGCTCCTTCTACACCCTTTGGCTGCCTCTCCATGCCTTTGTTTTTTGAGTAATGCAAGTTAGAAACATGAAAGCAACCCTAGCAACAGACACAGTGACGTGCAATTCATGGAAAAACTGGGCAAGAAAGCCGTTAGTGGAAGCAGGGTTACAGAGAACCCACCTTTGAAAGTGGACTAGAAAGTCCTGGAACTTCCAGAATACTCAGCTAAACAGACAAGATGTCTCCTTCAGGATGACCACCTCCATGTTCCTGTGGAAACCAAGGACTGAGCACAACATCCAATTATTCCATGGCTTCTTAGCATTCTGGGGAGCTGGAAAAATTGACTCATGTTGTAAAGAGTACAAACTCACACCAACCCTCTCTGCCTCACCCTTAGAAGTGCTAGGATACCGATGTAAGCCACCACACCTAGTTCTTACTGTTTTAAGAAAGAATTATGGAGTTCTGACTAGCTAGTAGCTTTAAGTCTTTAGGGTCAAGGAAAGTCTCCTGGTGGAAATGAGTGTGTAAAGTTAAATGTGAGGGAGAGAATGTGGAGAGTGAAGGGCTGGGAAAGGGCATCCCTGGGAGAATTTCCATCATGAAGCCTGGTTAAGGGGGGAGCTTGACAGTAGAAACAAAAAAAAGGTCAGCAGGGGTAGAGATCAGTCAGCTATTACAGGGATCTTGGCAGACAAGAAAGTTGAAAAACAAAGCATGGGCAAAGTCTCTTTGCATCTTCAAATGCATCCTTTATGTTGCCAGGACCAGATCACAGAGAGCTGGGAGGGAATAGGAGGAACATGGCCAGGAGGTCTTCATAGTGTTCACATTGAAGGAAATTCAGTTTAAGGTAAAACAATGGCTGTGGTGCTGGAGACGGTGGGTGTAGTTCATACTTATTCAGGAGCTAGAATGCTAGCAGCCAGGGCAGGCTCAGACTTCTGACGATGAACGACCAGAAGAGCAGTGAGGCCATTCACTAAGATGTGTACTACTGAAGGAGAAATAGGTACATATGGATATGGAGATAGATAGATAGATAGATAGATAGATAGATAGATAGATAGATAGATAGATAGATAGATAGATAGATAGACAGACAGACAGACAGGTGGATAGACAGGTATATATGGAGAGAGAGAGAGAGAGAGAGAGAGAGAGAGAGAGATTCATTCCTTAAGTTCTGTGACTCTAGAGAACCCTGACTAATACAAACATCCACATAGAGGAAGGCAGGCTTAGCTACTCCCACCTCTGTACCTTGAGCTAGCACAGATAAGGAAACAACAGTAGGCCCCACAGTTGTTAAATTAAGGTAGAACCCAAATGCAAGGGCGTGAAAATGCTTAACAGCCAGTTCCCTGCAGGTTTATAGCACTCGCTGATTTCCCTGGTGTAAATGTTACACCACAACAAACTTAAGCTGTTTTTAATAACTGGCTTGCAAAATTCCTGAAAATTTGGTACTTCACCCCCTTAAGTATGTAGGGCAGGTCCCAACACCCTCATGTGTGGATGCTGAGAAAATCCACCTTGTTTCCTAAAGTTATACAGGGATTTTTCCCAATGGAAATTTAGATTTTAAATGAGAAAAATCAATTGGAGGAGGAAGAAAAGTCATAAGAACAGCATCACCTTCTCTACCTTAAGGTGAAATCAGCTGTAGGACCTACAGTTAATTAATTGCACCAATTATCAAGATTCACTTGGCCAAACCTTAACATTGCCAAATTCAACTCTACCCCCTCCATCCCAACACTCTCCACTGGAGGAAAGTACACAACCATAATAGAAATGCTATTATACACAAGATAAGCGTAAGGTGGTCCTTAACACTACTGGAAAACCTACAATAGCTTTCTAGATATTTATCCTCAACCGTCCCAAACATTTATCTCATGCCCTGTCTCTCCAAACCTCCATCATGTTGACTACAGAGTGAATTCAGCTGGCGTGCCCACTTTCTACCTCACTAAGGAAATCAAAGGTACGCAGAGAGCCCTGAAAAACATTCGCTGCCACATATATCACAGACAAAATCCTCATCCTCCATCCTTTCTGCCCACACCAGCAGCAGTGGCAGTGGGAATCGGGTCAGGGACACAGCTATATGCTGCCACCTGCAGCATCCTCAGGGGTTCTTTTTAGGGACCTCCACACAGGTGAAGTCAGGATTTTTGACTGCACCTTTGAAAAGAATTTCAGAACTACTTGTTACAAAAGAGGTGGATTTTTATCAAGAAGAGGTTTAGACACAGATTTAAGCATGAGGTTCATAGAAAGAATGAGTCAAGGAAAGAGTGAGACATCCTGAAGCCTTGATGAGGACTTAAGGGGAGCTGCACTGCAGCATCTTGGTGGAAGTCGCATTCAATTTTGGTGGTTCTCGAGTTCAATGTCTAAGTATTGCTAAGAAAGTTTTTAAGTTTGCTCAGTTTTCTTTTCCCTGCTTTTACAATTGGTGAAATTAGATAGTAGATCTGGATATGATTAAAATAAAAACTTGTATCACAAGGGTTACACACAAGGGGACTCCAGGGGGTTTAGCAGAGCTTCTTGTGATAGTCCTAAAAATATAGGTTTACAGCTGATAAAGGAGAAAGACTGCAACATGTTAGTTTGGGGTTTTATTGCTGTGAAAAGGCACCATGACCACAGCAACTCTTATATAGAAAGCATTTAATTGGGCTCACCTACAGTTTCAGAGGTTTAGTCCATTACATCATGGCAGGAAGCATGGTAGTGTGCAGGCAGATGTGGTGCTGGACCTGAGAGTGCTACATCTTGTAGGCAACAGGAAGTAGACTGTCACACTGAGGTAAGCTTGAGCAAAAGAGACCTCAAAGCCTGCCCCCACAGTGACACACTTCCTCCAACAAGACCACACCTCCTAATAATGCCACTCCTTTTGGGGTCCATTTTCTTTCCATCTACCACACACATCCACTAAGGTATCAGGATGATTCTTTGCTATTTAAACAGTCTTTCTTGAAACACCTCTCTAGAGAAGGAGCATTGCCTCCATGTCAGCATCCAAGGAAAACAGTAATGTGCTAGCAAGAAGTTTCAATCCGACTCCTTTCTCTCCCACCCTCTCTAACCTGTTCAAGGGCAGCTCTCAGTTTTCTCCTTTTCCCGCTGCCAATTCAATCCCCTCCCCATCACTCCTCCTCTCTCATTGTTCTTTCGTGCTACCCACCTAAAAACACCCTTCTATCATGTCATTCTTGTTTGAGAAGCTTCCAGTTTATTCTGAACCCAGATCCCAACGCATTGTAAGCCAATTATCTTATTTCTATGCACAAAATGCTACCAACTTACATGAAAAGTCTAGGTCCTCATAACCTACCATCTTCAGACTCTGTAACCTCAGTCCTTACAATTCTCTTGTCTTCAGACTACCCAAAGTGCCACCTCCTACCCCCACCCCACCCCTTTGGCTCTTCTTTCTTTAGTGTCACTGTCCCCTTTGACTGTTCTTGTTATTTCCAAACATCTCAGGTAAGCTCCCACTGTTCGGGCCCTTGTGACGGCTGTCCCATCTATTTAAATGTTCTAGGGCCCAAATCCATGCTTTAAGCCTCACTCCTTCAGGTCTTCCTTTACTCAAATACCAGTTCCTACAGGGGCCACAGTCTTCTCATCTAAAACTAATCCTTACTCTCTGTCAACTGTGTCTTGCTCTCGTCCCCTCATTATTTTTCTCAGTTCTTATAACCACTTAATATGCTGGTAATATATATCATTACATATTTGTTTGTTACCTTGATTTCTTTAACAAGGCTCTAAATGCTGTAGATATATGAAATCTTGTAAGCATTGTTGATATTCTTGGCTTTGAAAATCATACCTGATACACAGTCGGGGCTTAAGAATGTCTATAAAATTATTGGAATTCATTACTAATACCATCTAGAATGTTTTCAATAATCAGAAATGTCACTCTAAGAGCCACTTTGCCTTTCTAGACAAAGAGAGCTTTTGTATAAATGCCCTGCTTATGGCTGAGCACTCAGCATTCACTTATTAATACCTTATGCAGGCATGAGTCTCTGTATTCACTGCCATTCATTGAGAAGAGAAACTTCTAAGGCTCCAGGATCATCGTGGTAGATGGGGCAGAAAGAGTATAAGAGCTAGGACATGGAGGGGAAAGCTATAAAGCCCTGTCTTCTGTGCATGGCTTGGGAAGGGTAGTCATGATCTCATAGCATCTTTGGTTACCTACACTGAGCCTCTATAAGACTGGGCCTGTGCACTGTCAGTCACAGACTGGGGAGGGCCTCACAGGACCCCCCCCCAACGGAAAGGACAGCCATTGTCTTTAGTTGTGTACCCACTGGTGAGCCCACCAGGCTCCAATAGTCAGTCCCAGATCCATGGTCACACAGACAGCCTTGGATAAACTCAGTGGGTCACAGAGCAAAAGAGAAGGTGTAAGTGTGGAGAACAGGAGGAGGGAGAGCTAGCAGGGGAGGAGGGAGCGAAGACAGGGAAAAGAGTACTCAGGGTGCACATGTGGGAATTTGTCAGAGAAGAAATTTAATCAAAGTTAGAAGTAATTTTAAGGCTTTCATTTTGTTTTGTTTCTAAGTTCCCTGAAACGTGGCTTCCATCCTCTTTAACACACTCATATGTGACAAGGAAAAAGTTTTATCTGCCCTGAGCACTTATGCACTCAGATTTACAGATCTCTGAGGGCATTTATGCCTCTGCTGTTTATTTATTTTGGAATTATTTTATTATCAGCTTTACATGGTTATAAACCATTGCCAAGATGGAAAAGCCCTCAGAGGGCCGTTACTGCCTTTCCTCAAGATGCTCTCTGACCTGACCTTCAACAATAACTGCAGCTTCTTGCATAAAACGAAGAATATAAAATCCTCCTCACTTGCTCTGGGCTGAAGAGATTTCTACCCAGCACCAAGAACTGGGTGTTGTCAGCCATGGGCACTGTGGTGTTCAAGTGTCAGCTCCCCAGGTCTCATCACATATATTTGTATACCACAACCCCCTCTCTGGGAAAACAATTGGAATCACTATGGCCAGGTGTCTTTGGAAGTAGTAGTAGTAGTAGTAGTAGTAGTAGTAGTAGTAGTAGTATTGTGGGATTTTTTTTTCCTTTGAGAACTTCATGCATGCATACCATATTAAGAATAGGAGACCAGAAGCACCAGACCTAATTACACATCTCTACCAATACCATCCCTCAAGCTCACCAGTGATCTGGGAACAACACAGAAAGAAGCTCAAAAGAATGTAAGAGTCTTAGGATGGGAAGAGCGCTGTGAAATGTCTTCAGAGATTGTGTTCCTATGTTTACTTTTCTGTCCCAACTGAAAACAAATACACAGGCTATTGGCCTGTTTTGTGTTGCTACAGGAGGATGCTGTGGCTGCTGAGTTCCGACAACATGGCCCTGACTCTGGTGAGGGCTTCCAGCTGCAACATATGATGGTAGATATGTAAGGGATGAGGTTATTGGTTGCATGAGAGAGGGGACATGAGACAAGAGGCAAGAGAGTAGAGAGCAATCACGTGGCCTCTCTTGCAGCAACTCTGTAGCAGGACTAGCTGTTCCCCTAGAAGCTTACCTGCTTTCTAATCCAACATTAATCCCTTCGTGAGGGTGGATCCCAGCCCCCATGTCCTAGCTTTCCTTAAATTCCTTCTCATAAAAGACCTACCACCATCCTGCCATACCAGAGACAAAGCTTTTAGCACACAACCCTTGCAGGGAGAGACTATATCCAGCCTGGAGTACAAGCCAATAAAATAAAGTAAAAACCTCATAATCCCTGCTTTCATTCTTTTAAAAGGGAAGGAAATAAACACCCTTTAAGGTTTGAGAAGGAGTGAACAGATGACTCAATAGGTGAATTACTGGCTGCAGAAGCAAGAAGTCCTGAGTTCGATTGCTGATCAAGCCACGTGTGAGGCACACATCTATAACCGCAACACTAGGGGAAGAGGTCAGCCATGCAGCCTAGCTGGATGGATGAGCTCAACTCAAGGAGAAACTCTATCTCAAAAATAAAGGGGAGAGTGACCAGGGAACACACCTGACATCAATCTCTGGTCTCTAAACATGGGCTCATACATGTATGTGCACATGCATCCACATACGTATGTGCACATATCCACACAAAAATTGGGGGAGTTTATTCTAAAGAAAGAAACTTTCAAAAATAGAGTAAGCTATCTATAATCACATCCTTCAAAGATAGCCAGTGGCTTCAACTTCATCTGTCAACTGTCTTTGTATATGAATACTTTACAGGGCAAGCTTACTGCCCATGCCACTATGTGCCTTTTGAAAATGGATGCTATAATATATAATATATAATCAGATATATTGGTGAAATTATTAAGGCCACTCCACGTAGTTAAAAGGAAGATTTATTTAGTGGGTAACTTACAAATGAAGGGATAGGTAGGTCGCAGGGTCTGGGGAAGGTATATAGCAGTCCAGCGGTGTTCTCTGGAGCTTTGCTCGGTCAACCTCCACCGTCCAGGGTCCCGGAACAGAGAGAGAGCTGGCCCATCCAGTTCTCAGGTGTCCAGGGTCCTCCCTTGGCCCCGCCTTGTAGGCACGACAGTTACGGAAGCCTCAATGGGGGTTGGAACTTCCAGATCAAAGCTGGAATGGCTACCCACTACATCTCCCCCTTTTTGTCAGGTTCTAACCTAATACAAGACTATATACAAAGGGATGGTTATCAAATATTGTCCAGGAATAATGAGGGATAATGACCTAGATAAGATGGAACTACAACAAATGTGAACAATATCAATCAAGAAACACATACTAAAATCCAGAGAAGTATAGAGCATAGGTAAATGGCATGTTACAAAGATCATTCCAAAAGGTGTCCTATTCTAAAGAACCTGAATCTAATACTTAATATGTTCTATCTAAGATTATATATATATATATATATATATATACTAAGTTGTAACTATAACTGCTAGTCTTCAATCCCATCAAAGACCTGAGAAGGAATGCAATGGTACCTGCTTACTCTTGATTTCTCAGAATCCTTTCTTACAAGCTATGTCCTCTTTAAATCCAAACTTTCCATTTTGATAACAAATAAGTTTTTCCAATAGCAATCTCGGAAGTCTCCAGAAGGAAGATGGGGCCCCAAGAACAACAACTCTACCCAATCCAGAATGATGCCATGGTAATCATCATCATACTACACTTCTTGCCAGAATTTCAGACAATCTTACCCATTACTCTAAGACTTGCTGCAGAACCTACAGTTAGTCTAACTGAGATTTAACTGTCTGAGCTTTCTCACAGTACCCAACAGAGATACCATCACCCCCTAAACAGCAGGAAGCAATTCTAAGAAAACGACGCCCCTTCTCCCTTAGGTTTCATAATTCTCAGGGTTATGGATGATGGTTATAGGGTTGGGGGGTGGAAGAAAATATTAGACTCAGTATTATAAAAAAAAGGGAAAAGAAGAAATGGAATGGATAGGTATAAGATATTACGGTAGATTATTGTATACACTAGTAAACAAATTTAGTAAAATAGCAGCCTTAGATAATTTGCACTGTAATTTGCACTGTTATGGATTCTTATATGATGATACAAATGTAAACTATTTTTATATTCCTGTTTAAGATAATTTGTATATTGATACAAATATAGAACTATACTTGTTATAATGTACATATATTTCTACTCTTATTTGAAATATTTGTATATTGATACAAATGTAAATTTATATCTGTCATACTTTATGTATGTTCTACTTCTGTTTAGGATATTCGGTATATTGATATATATTTAAGATTATTGTCATATTGCATATCGCACTATATATTCCTACCTCTGTTATAAATAGTTTGTGTATTGTCACAATTTTGAAGTCATCGTTCTTTACCATACATTTGCTTATAGACTGTTTACCTTGTTTACATGAAGCCTTAGTCCTTAGGTTATTTCGGTAGATAAGACTTATAGATTTATAGTCACCTATGCTTGTCATCTCTATAGTTACGTTAGTTAGGTTATCCAGATTTACAGATACATAGGTCAGATGGACAGGTAATCTTCAAACATTTCATAGACCTAGAGAATATGGCATTTAAATAACTTAGAATTCTGTTGACGTGAGACACAATTGCTCCTGGCAGCACCAATTTGATCCCGAGAGAATGTTGAGTTTCTAAGACATTTCCATTTGGAAGTTTGTCCTCTTGGCACAAAATGGCCTACTGGGCTAAGAACTGCCCTTGCCTCGACTGCTGACAGTACGAATGCAATGCTGTCCTTTCTGGACAAGCAGGACACAAGGAAAGAGACCACTGTACTCTGCCAAGACAGGGTAAGATGGTCTTTCAGAATTCCTGCTTCTGAAAATGGTCTGTCAGATACTCTAGGCCTGTAGCCAATTTGAATGCACCAACAATGCTGAGAAACATTAGGTGACTGTCCAGGCTGTCAGCTATCTCTGTCTACCCTGCGAGACTCCTGAAAGTTGTTTATATCCTTCTCCCATTTCTCAGGTAGTATTATATCCTTCTGAGGTCTTTGATGTGGTTGAAGACTAGATACTTACAATTTTCCTTAGTTATGATAAAAGATAAGTTAGATATAAAACCTTAAACTCACAAATATAAGATAGATAACATATCTTCTTTAATATTGTAACTAATTTTTGCTTGATAATTGTTTTGTTATATGTAATTTTACTATGTTAAAGTTAAAACCTTCCTTTTTGAAAAAGAAGAAAAGGGGAAGTGCTGCGGATATCGCTCTGTATAAATAAACACTGATTGGCCGGTAGCCAGACAGGAAGTATAGGCGGGACTAACAGAGAGGAGAATTGAGGGAACAGGAAGGCTGAGAAGGAGACTGCCTAGAGCTGCCGCCAGGACAAGCAAGATGTAAAGTGCTGGTAAGTCACGAGCCACATGGCAAAGTATAGATTAATAGAAATGGGCTAAATATAAGAGTAAGAGCTAGACAATGATAGGCCTGAGCTAATGGCTAAGCAGTTTAAATAATATAAGAGTCTGTGTGTTTATTTTATAAGTGGGCTCCGGGACTGGTGGGACTTGGGACCTGGAGAGAAATTCTCCAGCTACACAGATAGCAAAAATGTAATGACCTCATGCCCTGGTTATCTTTCAGACATTTGGTTTATTTGACACCTAAGAATTCAGTACTGTCTTCAAAGGGCTCATTGTCTACACCAGCATTTTCCAAAAGAAATAAAATACAGGCTACACTTGCACTTCAAATTTTTAAATAAGTGAGTAGAGTTAATTTTATCATTTTATTATGTTCCAATTGGCCCAATATGCTAAAAGTATTAGTAGTTTAACATGTAGCCAGTACAAAATGCTAATAAAGTGTTTACCTTTTGTCATTCTCTTTGAAATGTGGTGTCAGTTTCACACTTCCTGCACATCAGAATTGGATGAACCCCCTTACCAAGGCTCAAAATTTTGCAAAGGACAAGTGGCCATCAGCCAGACAGTGGAGTGCAGGGGGACGTGTTTTCATCTTTACAGCTTTCCCCTTTGACGCTGTCAGAATATGCTTCTGGTTTATCGAGTCATTTCCCTCTTATTGGACCTTTAAATCACCTCCATTGTTTCATAATTATAACTCATCCATGGGTTAGTTTCTGCATGTTTTGAGTCGGTGTTTAATGAGACAAACTGAAAGATGCAAACACAGTAATGGATTTTGATACACATTTTAAAGTTGCTTTCCAGAGAAACTGAGTGACTTTATCATGTCTCAGGCAACATGTATCAGCCAGTGTTGTGCAATATTAGTTTAAGATCTGTTATGTTCATTTATGCTGTGGGATATTTGTTTAATAATGCAAAGGTGTGTTGTATTCTTTCATGTTGCATTTGTTTAACTCTGTGAAGCTGTGTTACTCTGCCTGTCTAAAACTCCTGATTGATCTAATAAAGAGCTAAATAGCCAATAGCTAGGCAGGATAGAAATAGGCAGGGCTGCCAGGTAGAGAGAATAAACAGGAGGAAAAATCTAGGCTTGAGAGAACAGCAAGGAGCAAGAAAAGGAGAAGAGGAGAACACCAGGGGCCAGCCACCCAGCCACACAGCCAGCCACGGAGTAAAAACTGAAAGAAAGATATATAGAATATATATAAAAAGCCAAGAGGCAAAACATTGTTAAAGAGAAACGGGATAATTTAAGTTAGAAAAACCAACTAGAAACAAGCCAAGGGAAGGCCAGGCATTCATAAGTAAGAATAAGTTTCCATATATTAATTTGAGAGCTGGGTGGCAGTCCCCCAAAGAATTAAAAAAAAAAAAAAAAAAACTACAAGCCGGTTTAACTGAACATGCTCCAGCATTGACTGGAAGCCACCTCATACCTGATTTCCTTCACAGATCCCTTAGGGATGTGATTTTTCAGAGTTCTTTCATTGTAATTTTGTCTCTGTTTCTTTGGGATTTTGTTTGTTTGCTTACATATAGGTGTTTTGTTTTTTTCTGTTTGCCTGCATTGTTTTATTTACTTTATACATTGTTTTTTATTGAAGTGGTTTGTAACTGAAAGTTTTCCTGTGTCCCACCCAGTCCACAGCTGCTCAGACCCATGTATACACACAGAGGCTTATATTAATTAAAACTGCTCTGCCATTAGCTCAGGCTTACTACTGACTAGCTCTTGCACTTAAATTCAGCCCATTTCTGCTAATCTATATGTTGCCACATGTTCTGTGGCTTTACCTGCTGCTCTCTGGACTGCAGGCTGGCATCTCCTGACTCTGCTCTTCCTCTTCCCAGCATTCCTTTAGTCTGCTCACCCCGCCTATACTTCCTGCCTGGCTACTGGCCAATCAATGTTTTATTAAACCAGTATACAACAGCATTATCACACAGTAGTGGTTTTATGTTAGAAAGCAAAATTCAAATTCTTTCCTCCCTGTTTGTAGAATTCCACTGAATACTGGGCCAATTCCTACTCAGAGTGGAAACTAAGTTTTGTGGCAAGATGAAATCTTCTATTATTGTCATATTTGTGTCTCTCTTGATTCAGAGTCCTAGGATACAGTCTTCCAGAATAGGAATGTGTCACAGAGTTATATACAATGAAAGACACACATACACACACACACACACACACACACACACACACACACACAAACATCAGCAAGAGATAGATATAGGGAGTTGTTCTCTCCCTAGTCTAAACCACATAGGAACCTGGGAGTACCTGGGCCTGTTTTGCAAGTGGCTGGAGCAAGATGAAACCATAGTCCAACAGAAGCAGGGTAGAGAGCGCCCAACTAGAAAGTGGAATGTCATATATCCAGTGTAGGTAGACACAACCAGAGAAGTAGCATAAACTTGAAATTGACAAAAAAGAAATGAACTGTCACTTCATCTTCCAGAAATGAGGTGAACCTGTTTCTCTTACTTCTGACCAGGGACTGAGTGGATAGACTGCAGAGAAAATTGGTAGAGTCATGTGAATGCTTGAGCTCATCACCAAGTGCATAAAAGACGATGCCCCTCCACCAAAATCCACCAGTAGCTTGTAGTTCAGCAGGAAGAGCTAGGGTGGTGTGGGCCCCTGCCTGGACTATGATGGACTGTCGACTGTGCAGTCTTGTGCAGGTCCGTTGTTGGCCTCCTTTGATGCTGTGAAGTCTTGACTGCCCTGGCTACGTCATGCTCATAGATGGCATTTCACAGCTCTTCTCTTACCGTGAAGTTCCTGTGTTCTTCCCTCCCCCTGTCCTGTGGTCCCCCAAGCTTTAGAAGGGGTGGGTGAGTGTCTTGCTCAGGGTTGAGCACTCAGTCACCACTCTTCTCAGCATCTTGGGCAGCCATGTACCTCTGCTTTTACTGCCTTCCATCGTTGAGCAGTTTCTCTGATTACGACTGGGTGTGGTGCTTGTCTACCGGAATAAGTGAAAGTATTGACATGACATCTTAGCACCATGTCACCTTAGCTAACTTGTGCAGCCACCTGCCTTTCTGACCTGCTTGACCTCAGACATTTCACTGTCCAACGCATACCAATGTCAGCTCTACCCCAGCTGATGGCACCATCCCACACTGAACCACATGGTGGTACTGCTCATCCCTCCTCACTATACTCAGCCTCTGACACGCATGTCAAAATGCCACCTTCTGAAGGGACTCCAGTAGGACCGAGCATGGCAAATATTGCTCTGGCAGGCCTTGCCCTTCCATTTCTTCTGCCTTGCTAAAAACCATTAGCATACATTCCTATAGCTAGTCATCACCATCTATTCCTTTATTTGGCCACTTCCTCCTCCTGAGGCTGACTACCAAAGTCCAGCTATCAAAGTATTGAAGTCCAGCAATCAAAATCCCCCTTGTGGCACACCTAATTAACATGCCCAATTAAAATTAAACACCTCATCCTAACACAGTGTTTCCCCTTTTCCCTTTATAAACTGCCATTTGCCTATCGTCTCTTCTCTATCCAGAAGCAGTCCTTTGTCCCTCCTGGACAAATACCCCTTGCCCCTCTCCCTTGCACCTTTTCCCTTCTCCCTTGTCCTCTGTCTCCTGTCTTTGTCTCTTATTTTCTGTCCTTTGTCCCTCTGGTACAAATAAACCTCCTTTGTGCTGAGAACTTGGTCTTGGGGATCCTGAGCCAATATCCGTCCTTTTTACTGCCCAATCCCCTAGACATGAATTCCTGCCTTGCTTGGGCTCACCTAATTGTTAGGATTTCAGACATGAACTGAGGAGAGACAAAAGTATGGATATCACAGGAGTATTATTTATTAAGGGTCACATTACTGTAGCGTTCCATTTTGCCATGATAGTATGTAGTAAAGTGCTTATACATGGCAAGCTTGCCTTACTTTAACAACTGAATCTACCTTAAAATGATAAAGATAATCAAAATAATGCTTTCAAGTTCTGTGGTGAGTGGCTATCAAAAGAAAAACAGAAAAACTAAAATGCTAGCACGGATGTGGAGAAACTGGAACTCTGAAGCCTGGCCAACAGAAATGCAGACTAGACACCCACATAGAGAACAATAGAGAATTTCCTTTGAAAAGAGAACAGACTTACTGCATGGTCTCAAGATTCCACGTCCCCTTCTGAGTGGAATTTTCACACAAAAAAAAGGAAAGCAGGAGGCCATGTTTACAGCAGCAGCATTCACAACAGCCAGAAGTTTGAGAGGTTCTTTTGCTCTTCGGTAAGTGATCAGAGAAAGCATGGTATATACATAGGATGGAATATTACTCAGTCTTAAAAGGGAAAAAAATTCTGGCACAAGCTTCAACATGGATAAGCATTGTAAGGATTACCCTGTCACCTTGAGGATATTACTTGAGTGAAATCAGCCATCCACAAAAGACAAACACTACATGATTCCACTTAAGATTTATATACAGAATAGTCAACTTCTTTTATTTTGTTTTTTTGTTGTTGTTGTTGTTTGTTTGTTTGTTTGTTTGTTTTCAAGACAGGGTTTCTCTGTGAAACAATCCTGGCTGTCCTGGAACTCACTCTGTAGACCAGGCTGGTCTTGGAACTCACAGAGATCCGCCTGGCTCTGCCTCCCAAGTGCTGGGATTAAAGGCATGCATCACTACCGCCCGGCCAGAATAGTCAACTTCTTAACACCAGAAAGCAAATTACAGGCTCTTGGGGTTGAGAGAAGGCAGGACCAGAAAGTTACTGCTTAAACGGCTTTGAGTTTGGGGTATGCAAGATGGAAGAGTTGTGGATGGGATGGTGTTGGCTGTGGCAAATGCTGTAAATGTATTTACTACTACTAAATAATATGCTTAAAATGCAACTTTTTAAATTTACACTTATTTTGTAGCTATTGTTTTACATATATATTTATTCTCTCTGTCTCTGTCTCTCCGTCTGTCTGTCTGTCTGTCTGTCTCTCTCTCTCTCTCTCTGTGTGTGTGTGTGTGTGTGTGTGTGTGTGTGTTTACAGGTGCAAGCCATGGCACATGCATAGAGATCAGAGGACAACTTACAGGGATTGTTCTGCAACTTGTCTCCTCCCATTATGTAGGTTCTGGGGATTGAACTCAGGCTGCCAAGCTTGGGGACAAGTGCCTTTACCTGCTACGACATCTCACAGGCCCTAAAGTAGTACATTTTATACTACATATATTTCTCTCACCACAATAAAATTTTTAAGAAATATTACATGATGTAAAAATATGATTTAATAGAGATGTTTAAGAATTTTCCAAATTTACAAACATAAATTTCACAGTTTCCTTGTGGTTGTATGCACAGAATACAGATATTTCTCTATTTTCTCATAACAATATTTCTATGCTGGCATTAAAACACAATATCTATCTTAAAAGATACTTTCAATTTGTGTTCATGTGCATGTACGCTTGTTTACCTGATTATATGGGCAACATGTGTATATTGTTCCTACAGAAGGCCAGCAGAGGGCATCAGAGCACTTGGAACTGGAGTTACAGGAGGTTGTGAGCTGCCTGATAAGGATGCTGGGAACCTAACTCTGGTCCTTTGGAAGAGCAAGAAACTTAAGCACTGAGTCACTCCTCCAGACCCCCACAACTACTATCTTTACATAGAAGAATAGAAATTACAGAGTAGATATTTTTAGTTTCAGATAAATTAATAGAAATCCATTTACTCATAATTTCAACAACAAAAAAGAGCAAATAGTTTGGGGATGGCTTTGGATAAGCACAAGTCTAAAGTATCAACAATGCCTCCCTCAACCACAGAGACAGGAAAAGCAGAACAGATAATACAGAGATTAAATGCTTCCAACCCCACGAAATAAATTGGAGTCAATTTGAATAATGCAATCAGTTCTTGTGAATATTTTGGGCAGCTTTATTGAACTCCACAAACTTCCATTAAGCACTTGTTGACGCCCGCTGCAGTACTTACTGAGTCGTGACGCTGGGATAAACAAGGCACCATTTCTATTCTTCTGTTGCTTTGTTTCTGTTGGTTTGTTTTACAGTGTCTATTGTCTAGGATTGAAAACATTTTAACGGAAGAAAGATGGGGGCCAGAACAGGACTGGCATTTGCGGAGAACGTGAACACCTCATCTAATGTGACCCTCACAACCTTCCTATGGGGTACAAGTTATCCATAGCTTCCCGATGAGGGAACTGAAGGTTAGGAAGATTAAGTAAATCACCCAGGACTAAGAATTCTCAACAAGTAAAGCTCTGAATTTTAACCCCAATCCTGCTGGTTCCCAAGATCCAAGCCTAATGTCCTTTGTTGAATTCATACAGGCTGGATCCCACAATAGAGACAGGCGTGAGAATAATTACAGTCTCTTCCATGGGAGTGACAGTAAAGTTCTTACAGCCTAATAAAGTGACCAGAAAGAAATGATGGATTTTACTCCTTGGGGCAGTTTTGGCAAAATCTGAACAGAGGATTTAATTCTGCCATGGGTTTGGAACTAAATAGGAATTTTGCAAGTAGGCAATACAGGAAAGCATGCCCATGGCAGCAAGAGACCTTGGGAGTGTCCTTCCTGCTCAGTATCAGCCTTCTGCATCTGGTAGAAAAGTCCCTCCCCCATCTGTGCTCTTCCTCCTTGAGAAACTGGATTAAACACTCTGCAGTGCACAGTCCTTTCTCTAATGAAGATGTCTTTTCTCATTCATTCACTCCCCGGGTCTGCCACTCTCCCATAAGAAGGCATTCCCCTTGAAAGGGTTGCATATAAACATTCTCAGATCTTTGCCAAATGAGATGCTGTATTTCCCCATTCCCTTTGCATAAAGAGATGCTAACTGGCTTCTCTGAATGCATTCTTTGTTTTGTGATACATTTATGCTTGGCAGATCGTGGTGTGGACCATACATATGCTGCCTGTATGCCAAGGTATACCTGATTCTGAATCTTCTGCATCTCCACACAGTGTCCATAATCTCTCCTGCACACCAGGAATGCTTGGGAGATATCACTAATTGATTTTATGTTTTCTCAAAGAACATTCATTATTGGTATCATTAAGCCCACACCAGCACTGTCAGATGTCAATGTCTACTTGGTAGGGGAAAAAATCTGACTTGCAACTGCTAATACCTTGGTGGGATATTTTTCCATAGAGAGCATTTTTAGGTAAATGTCACTCTGATGTGATGACTATGCACAAATTCATTCTTTCTCTGTAAAGAGATAATAAAAGCACTCCTTCCACACATACCTTTGGTCTGTGCTAGAGACGGAATCCACACAGACACCCAGAGCTATGTCCCCTGCCCAGAGCTCATGGTGTCTTTTTATCCATCATACTTTTAGCCTCAGATCACTAATTCATGTATAGGATAAGACAACTGCCAAATGATTAAACTACAGAGAGACGCTCCTCAGACACCTGTCATGTGGATGAAAGCAGCGACATCCTCTGACCTTTGCCAGTTCAAGGTCGATAATGAGACAAGTCAGGCAGGAAGAGCAGCCTGAGCTGACTCCATTAATGCTCGATGTGTGTGCACTCAGGGGCCCTGCATCTCCTGTCAATTAGTGTAGGAAAGCAGGAGCTGCCGATTGCCGGAGACACGGAATCACCACCATGGTTACCTCTGCTTCTGCACCCTGCTGCATTTTAATTAGCCCCAGTCCCTCGACTATTTTTCAGGGCTTCATTATTATCATCTCCAAGAAACTCAGGGAAGGCCTTTTACATTTCACATCATTAATTGGGAGAAGTGTTCAACGTTCTAGTCATGGAGTTGATGACACAGGTCTCCAGCTAAAGGCTTTTATAGGGCTTCTTACAAAAATGCAGTCTTGGCTTGCCCAGG
>CABHPH010157444.1:0-13467 GCA_902168325.1 Peromyscus nudipes | reverse complement strand
TGTGTAGTATTGTCTATTAAATTGCCTTGTTAGATGGAATTCAGATCTTTGCTTGTGCATTTTAAGGCTAGCATTGCTAAATCTAATCATAATTTCTTTATATTTCACAAAATCATGTGTTTCTACAAATCTATATCAACATTCCTGTTGAATCAAGAAATTCAATGATGCTGTAATCATGATCTTTAACTTGTTAAGGGAACGTGTACGTGTGCATGTGTGCGACGGGGGCGTAGGCCAGAGTGTCATTCCTCAGGGCTATCAACCTTGTCTTTTGACACAGGATCTCTCACTGGCCTGGAACTCACAGTCTACGTTAACTGGCCAGTAAGCCCTAGGGATCTTCCTTTCTTTCCCGTCTCAATGCTGGGATTACAGTGCACACAAACATACTCAGTGGGTTGTTTGTTTGTTTGTTTTGTTTTGTTTTTTTCTAGGTATGGAACTCAGGTCCTTGTGCTTGAGTGACAGGCATTTTCCTGGTAGACTGAACTATCTGCCCCCCCACACACACCTTTCCCCTCCCTCCAGGTCAGGATCTTTCTCCTTTGAACCATCAGTTGCTCTTCTCAGACTAAGTCTCTACCTCCTCTGTTAAGTCAGATCGATGTCAGTATTTTAACTTGATCAGTGGACTCTTAACTCCCGTTCATACCAGTTGTCTTTTGAAAGAGTGAACGAAGTGACAAGAAGCTGCAGTTTGTTGCCCAGAGAGAAAAGATTTGCAGAAACTGGTGCTAACAGTTTGGAAATGCTGTTGACTTAAGCATGTCTGAAACCTTCCTACCGTCAGATGTTTTCAGTAGACAGTGTTGGAAAACAAAGTAGGCTTTACAGCTGCAGGGAACTTAGCAGAGACAGCACGCCACCTGTGCTGCTGCTGTTGCATCCTAAGCAACAGCAGAGGCTGCTTCTGATGCCTTGCCAGTGCAGCAGGAGTGGGATCATCAGGGAGGGTGTTGCTAGTGTCCCTTGGTCTGGTCATGTCCCTGGCTAGAAGGACATCCTGCTTCCCCAGTGCCTGATAATTCACACACCATTGTTTAGAACCGGTGAGGCCTGGGTTTTGATGAGTACAACTGTTGTCACACTTGTTCACAGGATGCAAAAGATTTCTGGGCTTTGGGTAGTGAGCCTGTGATCCACTTCATTTAGTCTTTAAATGTTGGTTAAACATCTCAAGACTGGCAGTCGAAGTGTGTTAAGGCTGCCCACTTCTCTGAGTCTACTCGGGAAAGCATAACTTTTCATCTTTCTTCCTTTTATCTCTTTTCTCCTCCTTTCAGATGCTCGCCAAAGCCTAGCCATGCTTCTCTGAACATCCCATTCCACCATGAGGCTGCTTACAACTGCATGGCTTCCTCAGTTCCTCTTCTCCATCTTCCTCTCCCAGGCAACTGTTGAGATCTACAGCTTGGCTCCCCTGGAGTTTTTCTTTTTAAGTCCTAGTCAAACTGGCCTTGAACTTCAAAGTAGATCTAGGAGCTGGAGAGATGCTCAGTGGTTTGGAACATTTATTCTTCTAAGGACCCGGGGTGCAGTTCCCAGCACCCACATGGCAGCATACAACCATCTGTAACTCCAGTTACGGGGGAGCTGACACCCTCTTCTGGCCTCTCTGCTGTACACAAACATACACGCAGTCAAACACTCATATACAGAAAATAAGGTAAAATAAAATAGCTATATAAAAACTCTTGAAAGTATATCTGAGTTTACACAATACTGTAATGAGGTTTGACTCTTTTCTCTCTCCTCTGTCACTTGAAAGACCTTTACTTTTAATTTATTCTATTCACATCATCCTTTAAAAAGAAGAAAAAGAAAAACTTCCCTGGTTCCCAGAAATAATTGCAGCACAGATGATCTCATTCCTTCTATTGTGTCTTGTTTTCCGCCCTCATATCCGAGAAACTATTTTTATGCTCTTCCCATTTTTCAAATGAATTGATTCCTTCAAATGAAGATTTGGCTGCAAGTCAACCACTTAAAAAAATAAGTACTCTATCTCCCTTTCCAAGTCTTTAGAAACTTTGAAGTGTGCTTTCTCGAATGTATTGTGTTCACTGTGTCTAAAAACTTCAACTCCAGCATTCAGGTCCAGGGCAGTAGTCAGGTGGCTCTCCAGATAGACTTGTAGTGCTGACTGACTCACTTGATTTCTGGTAAGCCTGGAGCATCAAATCAGCCTTTGGATGTCTGTCAGCTGCTTGGGCCTTCTGTGCCTTCAACTTGGCCTGTGCTAAACTGCTTCATGATTTCGCTTATTTGCTCTTAATTCACTTTATTATTTAACTTGTAAGGTCATTTTAGCACCAAGATTATTTTTCTCTCAAGAAGTGATCAGTGTTGAATTTGTTTCTGCTGGGAGAACATATCATTTGTGGGAAGAAAAAAAAATCTGTGTTATTTATAGAGAATTTTTTTTTTGTTGACTTAGAAAAATTTTAAATCTGCACATGGATGATTGAAATAACAGCTTTGAATATAAGTTGCTTGTCTTTTAGTTCCTTCTTGATTTATTTTACAAGCAGTGTGTTTTAAAAAAGAAAAAAATACAGTTATCCTAAGCTTTCTGTGTAAATGAGCCCGCGTTTTTGTGTATTAGTTTGTGTTTGGAGTCCTGCTTTTGGAGTGATTACATATTAATTCATCACCAGGTTTGCACATACCTTTTGAAGGGCTGCTTGCTGTCTCCTGTCGTAGTTACATGTGTGAGAGTCTGTGGCTTCTGTTGCCGTCCCAGCCTAGTGAAAGATTTGCCTTTAGCTTTTAGAAGCTGTGACTGCTGAGCAATGCTGGTAACACGTGCTTGTCTATCTCCGCAGGATCCTATGGTCATACTGTTAAAAAATACAACCCCCTGGGTGATCTTGTTCAAGTCTTGGGTACCCCGGGCAAGAAAGGCACTGGCTTGAACCCACTGCAGTTTGATAACCCTGCAGAATTATATGTAGATGATGTGGGAGAGATTTACATTGTGGATGGAGACGGGGGACTGAACAACAGACTAGTCAAATTGTCCCAAGGTAAATGCTTTAACTTGCTATGATCATAAGAACATTATATTATAAACTGGATTGGATTTGTGTAAAGGGCTAAATACACGGAACCCAGTCGGTGGGCTTGCCAACAGCGCGTGATTCTGCTCATGGGCCTGCATGTTCACCGGGGGCCAGGAGATGCCTCACAGGGACCGGGAAGGTGGGTGAAAATCGAAAAGGACTTCTGAGACTTTCCTGTCCTGTATACGGGGGGAAGCCGGAAGGTGGGTCCCTGCAGGCCTCGTGCAGCTGTGACAATGTAACTCTGCCCTCTTCATGTCATTTCCTCTGTGTGTCTCTGACTCTCGTCCCTCCCTCCTACAAGGGTTTGGGGGCTCCTGTGAATCCAGGATGATCTCAAGATCTCTAGTTTAATTTTCTCTTTAAAATCCTGCACCCACAGGCTGCATTCCCAGGTGCAATGTGTGGGGAGTGGACTGGTCCTTTTAGAGAAAGAATACAATCTGCTAGACTTAGTGACTCTTCTTCCAGAGACTGGAGGAGACTGTAAAACTCTAACAGTGTGTGTGCTGGTACACACGTGTGATTCCTGCACTCCAGGAGGAGGATTGCTAAGAGTTTGGGGCCAGCCTGAACTACATAGTTCAAGGCCAATCAGGACTGCATAATGTGATTCTCTGTCTCAGGAAAAGAAAAAGAAATTTGAGCGAAAAAATGAACTTTTTGTATAAAGGGAACTCGTTTGAAGTAAACAGTGCAGGGACTCTGAGCAGTGCTTTGGAAGTTGTCAGGACAGCTCAGGCAGAGCTAATGAAAGCAGTAGATTGTGTGAGGGACACATGAACTAGACAGACATAGATAAAGCCAGGGAAAAATGCTAAAGTCCTCAGTGTGTAATACTTTTGTTTTTGTTTTGTTTTTTGATTTCTTTGCAGTTTGTAAGACAAAATAAACATGCAAATGCATAAAGCATTCTGTATGTTTCACTGTTCATATATATTTCCCATTTATAGATTTCATGATCCTCTGGCTGCATGGAGAGAGTGGAACAGGACCTGCCAAGTTCAACATACCTCACAGTGTTACACTTGACTCACTTGGTCGGGTAAAAACAGTCTCTTTGTGTTTGGAACAGCACGCATGTGGGTGGGTGGGCATGTCTTGGTGTAAGTGTCTGGGTGTGTGGCAAGTCTTGGTGTAAGTGTCTGGGTGTGTGGCATGTCTTGGTATAAGGGTCTGGATGGGTGGCATGTCTTGGTGTAAGGGTCTGGGTGGGTGGCAAGTCTTGGTGTAAGTGTCTGGCTGTGTGGACTTGGGTATTAGTAGGGGCTCTTCTTTCATTTCTGTTGCTGTGATAAACAAACAAACAAACCTGATGGAAAGCCAGGTAGAGAGAAGGAGAAGTCAAGGCAGGAACTTTAGACATCTTTGCCATCAAGTCAGCAGCAGAGAGGAATGGATGTATAGGGACATGTACACGTGCGGCTTGCTCAGACTTACACATTATTATACAGCTCAGTACCACCCCCGTTAGGGGATGATGCCACCCACGGTAAGCTGAGTGTTCTCATGTCAATTAAAGCAACCGAGACATTCCCACAGGTCAGCCTGCTGTAGACAGTGCTTGTTGGGTGCTCTGTACCGAGGCCATTCTAGGTTATGTCAAGTTGACAGTTGAAGCTAACCACGGTAGGTGTGTCTAGGAAATTTCTCCAGAGCTGGCTGTGCACACTTACTCTTAAAATGTTTGGGCCCTATTCTGAGGAAGTTCTCCAAAGACTTAGAAATCAGCAAAATAGATGTCTGTAGTCTTTAAATGACAAAAGGAACAGGTAATGAATCCAAAACCTGAAAAGAGATTTTGCCTTCTGCTAGGAAAACCGAATTGTAAGTGTTGAAATGTCTCTAGTTCACAAGGGGGGGATAAGCTGCCCTGATGGAAAGGGGCAGATGAGTGCCGAAGCTACTCCTGAGAGTTTGGGAAGAGCCCTCTGCACACCCTGCTCTTCCTGCTTCCTTCCTGGCAACAGAAAGCCTCCACTAGGGAACAGAACTGTCTTCCTGCCTCCAGCCCCAGCTACTGCCCCCTCAGGCTTTTCCTCGCCCTTTAAGCAGAGATGCTGCTTTTTGGGATCTTGGGGTTCCCTTCCAACAGGCAAGTCTCCATCAGCGTGTTTAAATGCGCTCCATTTCCTGTAGTAGCTGTGCTGTGCATTGCCGCCACCGCTCTTCTATTGACCACAGCTGCTCCTCTGGAGATTGTAGCTTCCTGTGGGCACGTGCTGAGTGCAGTTTGCTTCATCTCCGACTAGTTCTGGGGCGTTGCTCCTGTGTTAAGTAGTAAACATTTTGATGTGCAGGGTCTGGGCCAGCCGCCTTCCTTGATGCTAGTCCTACTTACTATTTTGCTTTAAAAAGAATTCCACTTTGCAGTTCATGAGCGATCTAGATGCAGTCAAATTCACCATGGTGAGGACAGTTCCTAGGGGCCAGCAAGATCGTTTGGAGGAACAGCTGGAGATGGCCGAGTGGTGGAAGATGACAGCCCATTCTGTACATACTTGGGATCTTGCTTGTCCATTGCTGCTGCTGTGGGGATAGGACCTTCCACATGCCAGGAGAGCCTCGTCCTGAGCTGTGCCCTAACCCTGCACCTGATGTTGTGTAGCAGTGTGGTGGTGTTCTGCGCATTGTGTATGACTCATTTCATCCCCACCATAGTTACAGACTTCCTGTTTCCTAGAGAGGCTTTCTCTTCATCACATGCTGAGTACTGAGAAAGAAAGGAAACAATCTGGAATGTCCTTCAGTCCTAAGACGTGACTGTTTCTTCCTTGGTCATCTGTCTGAGGCAGTAATGCCTGATCCCTGAGCAAACCCATCTCAGATCAGGAGGAAGCTGGAGACGTCCACTTGTTTGGGCACCAGCCTCTCATGTCCTTGTCTGTTTGGAAAAAGCAGTCAGTGGCTATCCACACACACCAGTGAAGATAAAGGCAGGGTCTCTCTGGGCTTCACAGACCTAAGAAATCCAAAAGAGCATCAAGGACTGTGTGGCCTGTGCTCTAAGGTGAACCTAGAATGGTATAATTCATGGACCCCTAGGACTTCTATTGAGAATAATCCGAGCCCCTGGTTTATTACAGGGGTGTCTTAGTAACACATTACAGTCTATAAAAACTGGAATTAAACCCAGTATGCTTTATGTGTTTTTAGCACACCCAGCCTTCTTCCTCTTCAGTGAGTCTGTACTTTGGACTGATCCCAGTAGTGACAGATAGAGGTTTAGAGATGGAGAGACCGCCTGAGCCTCCTGGTGGCAAGGCTGCTTCTCTCCGTCTTGTGACCTGGCTTAGGCGGCTGCTCAGGTGTGCAGTGATGGTGAGTGTTAGAAGGCTGCGTGAGTCCGCCCCGTCGGTGTCTTTGATGTGCACAGTGGCAGAGGACTTGGGACTTCATTCATTAAACATTGCATGTTTAATGTGGTTGATGGCCCTGTGCGCGCTGGGCAGAGGCAGGTGCACTGTAGACTGTAGCGTTTGCACTTGTTTGTGCATTTCAGACAGAGTGGAGTGGAGGGAAGCCATGTTCTTTAGGGTCCTCTAAACACAGACTGAGACGACGGTGTGGAGCTAAGAAAACAGTCACATTTCTTCTCCTGTGGGTCTCTTCCAGCTGACCTGATTTTGGTTTCTCAGGTGTGGGTTGCCGATCGAGGAAATAAAAGGCTCCAAGTGTTTGATAAAGACACCGGAGAGTGGTTAGGAGCATGGGACAGCTGTTTCACAGAGGAGGGACCTTCGGCTGTTAGGTAATCATTGCTGTTCATTTTAAATGCTTGTTTTAGCTGGTTGTGTGCTCCACTTCTGAAGAGCGGCTGAAAGTTTCCAGTGCTCATTGTCAGTTTTAAGGAGGGGGAAATGGGAGGAAACAAGTGTCCAAAGACTAGTCTGTAATTTTCTAATCCTTTGCAAGATTTCCAGTCACAGAGGGAGGGTCAGAACTTGAGTCCACACTGTTGGACCTCCCGAACTTCTAATTCTCCATTCGTTATGTTGTGCTTGTTTTAATGAAGGCATATCGTTAGCTTCATCTACTGTCACAGACTTCTACACCAGTTTGACTCCTTCAGGCAGCGATGGCCATTGTTGAGCATTGCAGAGGACACATGCTTCGAAAGAATGCTCATTATTACTGAATTCTCCTTCTTCCTAGGTTTACCCCGGATGGGCAGTACTTGATTGTGGCCCAATTGAACCTCAGTAGGCTGTCGGTTTTGGCGGCACCGCCATCTGGAAGCATCGGAGAGTGTTCTGTGGTCAGCACCATCCAGCTGGCAGATCAGGTTCTGCCACATCTTCTAGAAGTTGACAGGAAGACCGGCGCAGTCTATGTGGCGGAAATTGGGGCAAAACAAGTCCAAAAATACGTCCCGTGGCACAGTCATACCCCTGCCTTTGGAGCTTAGTGCCTCCTTCCCGGAGGAGCTTCAAGTAGCAGTTGAGAGCCGCAGAGTCACTGTGTTTAAAATCATCAAGGCACAGGGTCATTTTAACCTCTTCTACCAGAGAAGTGTGTTGGTATGTCATTAAGGTCATGTTTTTCTTGTGGTTCTTGGGACTTAGTTTTACAACTAAGTGTGTAAGAGGTTGTTTTTTCCTTTTTGATGGTCCTGGGTGTTGAACTCATGGCCTCATGCATGCCAGGCTGCTGCCCTAGCACTGAGCTGCATCTTCACATAAGCAGCTTTTAAAGAAAGAAGTGTAATTCTAAAATGGGGTCATGACGGGATTCTGTGATTGTAACCACATTACTTGTGTGGGCTGATGAACTCTCTCTGGGCTCCTAGGGTAACCTTTTGATTTCCTATGAAGAACTGGAAACTACTGGTTTATTTAACTTATGTGAAATGGACTGTGAGAGATTGTAGTTGGGTGGGCTGCTGAGTAATCTGAAGCGTGCAGAGTGCCATGCCCGGTCCGGAGGTCTGAAGTGAAGCAGCAGCATTGTCTGCCTTGCAGTCCAGCAGAGAGACAAGTGGGCATGGAGACAGACAGGAGGAACCATGCGGGGTGGATTCATGCAGACTGCAGGCAGTGGTAGCGTGGGCTGAGATTGGCCACGAGATGAATGAGATAGAGGCAACATTACCATCCAGGTAGAGAAGGCCTAAGACTTACAGACTTCCCGTGAATTCGGAGGAAAAAAACCAAGGTTTTGGTCTCTTTTAGCTACAAAATGCTTAATGTCACCCTTTACAAGTAAGATTACAACAGCCAGCATCTGAGCACTTTACTAAAATGAAGATTTACCAATGATATTTTGAGAGTGAGTGATAGCAATAAGTCCCCTCCTCAGTATTGCCCATTCCATCTTTTAGAATAAACTCACTTTGCTAGTAGCGTTAATCTACCTCTAAGACATTTAGGGGAGTTAGAACCATTCACACGGAAGTGTGCCAAACACTGAGGGATCACGATGAATCTCCCTTCCTCTCCAGCTCTCGTCCTACCTAAATACTGGCCTTCACATGCAGGTTCTGTGCTTTTCAGTTTGTTCTGGTTTATTCTAGGTTTTGATGGACCTTTCCCTCTCAGGGTCTTTCGCTCGCCCGTCCCCTTTGCTCCATCTCCAATTCCTGCTGTCCCAGAGTTACATGGTGACCTGTGCAGCACCAGGGAAGTCTAAGCTAACTCTGCTCTCCACCCACTACCGCTGAAGGGGCTTGGGCCTGTTTAGGTGCGTGGGTCACATACAGTGCGGAGGAAAGTGAGCTTTCTGTTGAAATGTGCTGCATTCCAAGGCTCTTACGTGTGTCCCCGCCTCTCACCAGACTATGATTCAGACCTTAGTCTTCTTTTAGAAACAAGGGAATATCAGTCTTTCCTCATTCACTGTTACTGTGTGGATTGGATACGTAGCAGGCACGGATACCTGGTCCTGGAGTGCATTACAGGATGTTCTGAGATGGCCTTCCAACTGTCTTTGTCATTACATCACATGCCAAGTTTGCCTGACTGTGTTCAAGGCGTCTACAGAACGAGTCTTCATAGGGTTTATGCATTTGCTAATATGACCAATTGATTTGGATGAAAAAAAGAAGTGTGAAGCTTGTTTTGTTGGTGAGCCAGAAAAGAAATGCAGCTGCCCCTTTGAGGGAGAGTCGGCTAGCTGAGCTGCCTTTGTTATTTCTACAGTATTTTCCTTAGCCTGTTTCTGTAAGCAATGATTTTTATTGAGGATTTCTGCATAGACACGTCGTGTTTTGATTGGATCCATCCTTCATTCTCTCCCTTTCAACTCCTCCCCACCCTCCATCACATTTCCTCCCGACTTCCTGTGCATACATGTTCCTTCCGAATGAACTTGGTGCTGCCTGGTTGTGCGTGGGTATAGGACAGTCTACTGAAGCAGGGGTAGCCCTTTAGGAAACAGGTCCCTCAAAAGGTTCTCCCTCCACCAGCAGCCATCAATTCCCAGTAGCTAGCTTCTCAGCTCGGGGTCAGCCCCATGAGCCCCTCCGCGCTCTGTGCTGGGATTTTGACGGGTGTGGTCTTGTGCGTGCCGTCATGGCTGTTGAGAGTGCTGTGTGCAGCAGCTTTCGTGTCCAGCACACGATGCTTCGCTGCAGAAATCTACCTTCTGCAGTGATCCCCGAGGGTTCCGGGTGTCGGAGGTGATGTAGATGTCCCATTTACACAGTCTCTTACTCTCTGCGTTTGCACCAGTGGTGTAAACAGAACTATGAATGCTAGCCATAGGGATGAAGTTTCCAGGCCAGTACCAGCTTGATTTCTTCTTTACCCATTCTTATAAAACTTGCTGAGAATATTGTTCCTGTTTGTCTAACAAGACATGCGTATTTGATCAGTGTACTTGCCATCAGAGTATTTTACTCCTTGCTTTTGGATCAATTAGTTAACAAATAAGAATTGTATTTTCTATTGGAACATTAAAGTTTTGCAAAGGAAAAATTATAGAACTTGGTTACTTATTTTAAGATCGGTTCTTTTTTTTTAAATAATAGAAGAATTTCAGTGACCGTAAGATCCCAGGTTGGTGAGTCTGGGCATGGTGGTATACATCTATAACTCAGCACGATGGAGGCTACAGCAAGATCTTGGGTTACAGACCCAAGCTAACTACTAAAATTTGCTGTAGAAACCCAGGGCTAAAGACATTGCAGGAGCTAAGAGAATTCTTTGTCTCCCCTCATAAAGCATGCATTGATCAGGTGTTTCAGGTAGGATAACCTGGGCTTACAGGGATGTGTGTGCTCATGCCCTTCTTCTATGTGGGTGGGAATTTGAACCCAGGTTCTCATGTTTACCCAGAAAGTGGTCTAACCCATGGAGCCACCTCCTCAGTTTTACACAGTTCACACATTGTTAAAGATATATTTTTATTAATTCATGTGTGTATCCATCTCTGTGTGTATATGTGCACATGAGTGCAGATATCTATGGAGACCAAAGGTATTTGATCTCCCTGGAACTGGAATACAGGCAGTTGTGTAACCAAACTCAGTCCTCTGCAAGAGCAGAAAGCTCTCTTAACTTCAGAGCCTTCTCAGCCCTGGGAGTCTTTATTTTGTTGTAGATATGAAATTTCTGGATGCCTCTGCTTCCTAGGTTTATTCTTGACATGGAGGAGAAGGAGGAGGAAGTGTTTTTTACTAGAAAACCAAAGGCTGTGATTATTTTTCCTTCCACTCTAGTAAGAATGAATGAATCTTTAAAATAGAGTGTTTGTCAATCAGAGAAAACCTGGTTACAGTCTGAGTCAAAAAACACCGTGCATGTAGCGGTCACTAACTGCGTCGTGTACCATGGCTGGAGGGCTGGGGCGACAGAAGTGAATTGCTTTGCTTTTTCTGGATTTTGGAGGTTTTTGAGTTTGATTGTGTAGCTAGTGGAACTGGGAACTCTTTAAAATTTTAATTCTTAGACTCCCTAAATTAAATCAGAATCATTAAAAAAAAAAAGCCCCAATGGGTGGATTGTTTTATTTTCAACTACATAGTCTCAGCAATAATCAAATAAAAAATTTGCAGTCAGAATTTATCAGCTTTATTCATTTTACAAATATCTGTTACAATGTGAAGGTTTTGGGACTAGTGTCCATGAGAGAAGCCAGCAAAAGGTGTCTGGGAATACAGATTTTGTATGCTCACCTTGAGGAAATGCCTCAATGCGCTCTTGCTCTCTCTCTCTCTCTCTCCCTCCCTCCGTCCCTCTCTCTCCCCCTCCCTCTCTCTCTCCCTCTCTCCCACTCTCCTTTCCCTCCTCCCCACCCCTTGTTGGCACCTGTGTGTTACAGCCTCCACCCAGAAGAGGGCAGTAGAGTTCTGTTTATGATAGGCAGGTCTTGAAATAGCTGGGGGCAAATACAATGCCAGGCTCCCTTGTGCTCTTGATTTTTTTAAATTAGAGCTACAGTATCGAACACACTGTGGTTTCCCTTTGTTTCTATAGCACGCGTATATCCTGAGGAATCTGGTAGCTTAATTTGTTTTTCTACAATTAAAAGGAAAAAAGTTTTAATTTGGTAATTAAAATAAAATAAAAGTAGTAAATTACATAATATTAGTAATTCAGACTAACAGCCAGAAGTGAATTATCCATCTTCCAGGTAGAGCTATAGTTGGATAGTGAGCTTAGTACGTAGGGGATTCACGGGGTGAATATGCTGAATTCTTGCTGATTGGGTCTATAATTACTGGTTATGTTACAAATTGTTTATTTAAAAGGCCAAATTCATTTCTCTACCTGGTCCTTAGCCATCATATGAGCTTATGGCATGAACTAATTACCCAGAGTTGAGTGGAAGTTGACCAGTGTTTAGTCATGGTCACTGTTACTGTGATGAACACTATGACTCAAAGCAGCTTGGGAAGGAAAGGGTTTAATTGACTTATACTTCCATATCATTGAAGGAAGTCAGAACAGGAACTCAAGCAGGGCAGAAACATGGAGGCAGGAGCTGATGCAGAGTCCATGGAGGGGTGCTGCTTCCTGGCTTGCTCATAATGCCTAATTCAGCCTGCTTTCTTATAGAACCCAGGATAAGCAGCCCAGGGACTGCACCACACACAATCAACTAGGCCCTCCCCCATCAATCACTAACTATGAAAAAGCCCTACAAACAGGGTTACCTACAGCACAACCTTATGGAGGCATTTTCTCAATGGAGGTTCCCTCCTCCCAGATGACTATAGCTTATGTCAAGTTGATATAAATACTAGTCGGCAAAATTGACCCTTTGTCAGCTTGACACACAAATGCATTGCTGTTAAGCCATAACCTTGCCTTTCTGGTTCACCCACAATACTGCACATTAATATCACAATATAAAAAATTACAGACTTATAAATCTCGCAGTCTTTACAAACACTTTAAAAGTTGTCTCTTTAAAGAAATCTAAAGTATCTTTCTAAAAACTCAAAATCTCTCAACCATGGGCTCTTGTGAAATCAAAATGAGCTTAATTATTTCTTATTCCAAGAGGGAAGAACCAGGGCACAGTCACACATCAAAGCGGAACCAAACTCCAAAGTGTAAAAACTCAGTGTCTCGTGTCTGGATTCACTCACAGCCTTCTGGACTCCTTCAAAGTGCCCAGGTCACTTCTCCATTTCCACGCTCCACAGCACACACAGCTTGTCTCCTCAGCTCTGGCTGTCTCCACTCCACTGCTGCTGCTGTCCTTGGTGGTCATCCCATGGTACTGCCATCTCCAAAATGCTGGGGCCTCTTGCTGCAGCTGGGCTGCACTTTCACCAATAGCCTCTCCTGGGTTCTCTTCGGGGACTCCAGCCCTGCCCCACAGTGTGAAGCCGCAGCTATTCTCCATGACCCTTCATACCTTTCAAACCAGCACTACTGGGAAGACTTATACCAGCAAGTTTGGCTGCCAGCAAAAGGTGCCTCTCGAACACAGATTTTGTGTGCTCACCGTGAGGAAATGCAGTGCTGTTCTCTCTCTCTCTCCCTCTCCCTCTCCCTCTCCCTCTCCCTCTCCCTCTCCCTCTCCCTCCCTCTCCCTCTCCCTCCCTCCCTCCCTTTCTCCCTCTCTCCTAATAGAAGGAAGCATTTAATTGGGCTTACAGTTCAAGAGGGTCAGAGTCCATGATGGTCGAGGGAAGGCACGGATCCAGGAACATCTGGGAGCTCACATCACATCTTGGACTGCAAGCAGGAGGCCGAGAGGGCACACTGAGAATGGCAGGCGACTTTCCAAACCCTCACAGCCTGTCCCCAGTGACACGCTTTCTCCAGCAAGGCCAAACCTCCTTCTCAAACACTGGGGAGCAGCCACTAGGGACCTAGTATTCAGACATATGAGCCCATGGGTGCCATTCCCACCCAAACCACTACACACACTTCGTGTTATTCACTCATTTCAAGGTGAATGTCTAGGCTGCTTCCATATAGGGTTGTTGAAAATGGAACAGTGTGCATAA
>CABHPH010157442.1:0-47472 GCA_902168325.1 Peromyscus nudipes | reverse complement strand
TGTCCTCTGATCCCCAGATAAGTTTATTAGGATATACAATATATTGGGGTACACAATATATCACCACAGCTGGGATTGGAGCTCCGGCCTCCTTATTCTTCTAGACTCTGTAGTTCTTCACACGGGCACCTGACCACCGAACTGTGATGGGGATGTACTTCCTAGCTTGTCCTGTGGGACATGGAGGCAGCCCAGGAAGAGTGTACATCTTCTGTCTGCCTGTGAACGTCCCTGTTTTTGTTGTTTGTTTGTTGTCTTTTTTTTTCTTTCTGCTATTGACTGTTTTTATCCACTGTATTCTGAGAAGATATTTGGTACGATTTCATTTTTCCTGAACTTTCAAAACATGTTTTTTGATCTAAAAGCTTTTCTAAAAGTGTTTCCCATGCATTTGACAAAATGAGTGTTCTGCTCCTGTTTGGAAAAATGTTCTGTCTCAGGTACATTTGTTCTGTGACTTTCAGGATGCTGTTTCCTTCCTGAAGTGCTCTCTGAAGTTCTGCTCATTGCTGAATTTGCTTCCGGTTACTGCTGTCAGTCATTCCCTGCCAGTTCTAGACTGTCAGAGGGCCTGCTAATGGGATGGGAGCATGTTATTTACCACTGTGCCCCACTGCACAGCCCTCTTGGCATTCCATATTGCTCCTCCTGGTCTCTAGGGATTCCTTCACTTACAGATATTTTTTCCCCTTTGAAGTATTGCTCCCTGTTCACTTGGTTAGAATTTTTGGGAATAATTTTCCATTTTTTAGGGCTACATTTATCCTCATTTATAAACACAATCTGCTCACGTGGTTTTCTTTGACATTAAACTCAGTATCATTTGGTAGGGTAGTTTCATATATTTACTGCTGAGGTGATTGTTGAGCGGTTAAACCTTTGCAGTTGTTATTTTGTTAATTTTTCTAGTTGTTTCATCTAAACTCGGCTTCTTTCCTCCTCTTTTGTTGTCTTTGGGATACTGTTGTATTTGTTTTATCTAGTTTTTGTTGTTGTTTATAAATATATTGTAGGGTTTTGCTTTGTGATTTTCATGATGTTCATAGGTGACAGCTTATAGTTACAATAACATACATGTAGTATTAAGTTAGTAGCAACTAAACTGATTCCAGATAAAAGCTATGCATTTTACCTGGTTTCTCCACTTTGTTTGTGATGTCTTAAGCTATACTTTTGTATATTGTATATCCATAAATTATTTTATCTTCAGTTGCTTTTAATTATCAGTCTTTTAATTTTTATACTAGAAGTCATTAGCATTACAGTATTCCAGCATTTTAAAATTGAATCGAGATATATTATATGGATATAATTGTGTTTTATATGGATATAATATTGTTTTTTTCTGTTTGTTTAGTAATATCTTTATCTCTCCCTCATTTCTCAAAAAGAGCTATTCCAGAAACAATTTCCTATTTGGAAGATTTTTTTTCCTTTCAAATACTTTGAATATTTTATCACACTCCTCCAGTGTGTGAGGTTTCTATTAAGAAATGTGTTCATGGGGATGCTGCTGTGTACCCACAAGTGTGGCTATCACCTAAAGCCACCACAGAGTGTGCTGGCAAAGAGTAGAGAAGCAGAACCTCCTAAACTGCTTGTAGGAGTGTAGCATGGTGCAGTTGCTATGGAAACATCCGGAAGCTTCTTAAAAACTTAATTATAGAGTTCCTATATGACCTAGCCATTTTACTCTGAGATGGAATTAAAACTCTAGAGAAATTAAAACACATATTCACAGAAAATCTTATGCACAAATGATCATGGTATGTTATTCATAACCGCCCCCAATGGAAGCAGCCTAAAACATCTACCAGCAGCAAATGGATAAACAGATGTGGTATATCCACATGGTGGAATATTATTCAGCAATAAAAAGAAATGAAGTACACTGGGAACACATGGGGGATGTTGAAAACACTAGGCTGAGTAGGAAAGGAAAAGTATGAAAAGCCATACATGATATGAGATTGTGTTATTGTTGCATGACAGGTTAAGCAAAGCCATAGGGACAGAAAGCGATGCCCAAGAATTTTGGTGTGGGCGAATGTGGTAACTGTTCACAGGCACAGGGTTTTGCTTCCAGGTAATGACAGTGTTCTAAAACTCACAGTGATGAGATTGAGTAACTGAACATTGGAACCACCAAACTAGGCACAGTAAATGGAAATTACATTTCCATAAAGCATCTATAAAAATGCAAAAAGAAATGTGTTAGTTTTGTGAAGGTTCCCTTTTATGTTGTAAATATTTACTCTCTTGTTTATTCAAAATTCTCTCATCTCTGGCTCTTAGAAACTGTCTTGATATACTGCACTTTACCATCAAATGTCTGGAGCTCTTACAGTCTTTTATCCTGGATGTCCATTGTTTTCCCCAGATTTGAGACGGCTTCACTTTCTTTTTATTCACAAATATTTTTGTTCCCTTCTCTCCCACTTTCCTTCTACATATGTTTTACACATTTTGATTCAGATTAATGGTATCTCATATATCCTTTAGGCAACCTTCAGTTTATTTTTCTGTTTTGTTTTATTATTTGCCACTGATTGGATAATGCCAAATGATTTGCACTTGAATTTTCTGGCTCTTTCTTGTGCATGACTTAGTTTGCTAGTGATATTCTTGGTCAGGTTTTGTTTCTTTTTGTTGTTGTTGTTTTGTTTTGTTTTTCTTCAATCTCTGGGATTTTCAGATTCAGAATTCCTGTTTCAGTCTTTCTTGTGTTTTGTATCTGAGCTGGGCTTCTTATTTCAGACTGAAATTTTTCCCTCATTTTCTTATCTGTGGTCTATTGTTGTACACAAGCATTTTGTTCTTTAGCACAATTATTTTGTTGGACAACACATGATGCTCTGGAGATTCCTTTGAGTTCAGTTAACTATGCATTTAGTGTTACCTGAATAAATATTTCTTTAAAAAGTTTAGATTTACTAATTTAAGCAAGAGCCTTTAATGTGGAGGCATGGAATATGCAAGGGTTGTCATATTTCCCAGAATAGTATACCAAATGCTATAGTGGCACTAACTATTATTGCATAAGATACCACCATCTGCTGGGGCTCTTGGGGGTTTGAGACCAGGGAGCATGGTATCTTTACAGCTCAGGTATTTTGGCTGTTTATCAGGCAACTATGACACTATTGGTAGTAAAAGATGTAAGGTTCTCTGGTGGCTATTGTGGCCATTGAATGCCTCAGTGTTGCCTCTAGGTCCAACAGTACATATGTCTAAGTGTGTGGTCCGAAAGGCCAGCATCAATATCTGAAGGGATTAATATCAGATGTGATATCTACTCAGTTCTGGGCTAAAACGCCTGTCAGTGCTGGCTGGAGTGGTTTGAAAGCTGCTATGTCAGACACTGGAGTGTGGAAGGCAGAGACTTCTGGGTTCAGGACTTTTTTTTTTTAACCTAATAGTGGGCATGGAAAGATACAGACAAGATGAAACTGTCTTGAAGAAGCTCTTTTTCTATCATTATTTGTGGTTTGTTTGTTTTGTTGTTATGTTGCTTTAGTTTTAAATAATTTATGGGTGTATTTGTTCATAGCAATAAATTTCATTTAACGTTGTTGCGTATGTATATAAAGTGTTTTGATCATTTTCAGCCCCATCACCCTCTCCTGTCCCCTCCCACTGCCATGTATCCCTTCATCCTTCCAACTAGCCCCCCTCTTACTTTCACATCTTTTTGTGGGTGTGTGACCCAATAAGTTTAATTAAAGTTACTAAAAGGAGCATGAGTGAAGGGTTAGTGACAGATATGAGTTGCATGTATAACAAACCAGTACATAAACCACTAAATGAAATTTCTCTTCTCTCAGCAACCAATACCTGCTTATGGAGTGTCGAGAGGGGTTGGGGCCTCAAGAAGCCCTCTCCCCTAAGTGATATCACTACCTAAAAGTCTTCAGGGTAAGGCAGGAAGGTGGTCTCCTCCCTTCTACATGATGTTACATGATAGGTCAATTGTGCAGGGAATCATAGTTTCTGAGAGTTCAGGAGTTCAGTGGCTGTGGCATGCCTAAAAAAGAGTGTTCCATAACATTCCACCCATCTTGTGACTTCTTGTATTCCCTCTGGCTCCTCTTTTAAGCTATTTCCTGAACCTTGGACAGTGTCCTGTAGATGTCCTACTTAAGGCTGAGGATTCAATAGTCACTTCTCGGTGCTTTGATGATGCCTCTGCAGTGATCAGTGCCCACTGCAACAAAGAAGTCCCTCTGACCAAAGCTGAGAGAGCAGAACTAATCTATGGAAAGATAGATATAGATATAGATATAGATATAGATATAGATATAGATATAGATATAGATATAGATATAGATTTAGAGAGAGATAGAGATAGAGATAGAGAGAGAGAGAGAGAGAGAGATAGATATATGGCAGCTTGACAGGCATATAAGTTACACTTAGTGAAATAATCATCAATAGCTTGACTATAATCCAAGACTTTTCTGAATATTGAATAAGCAAAGCAACTACTAGAGTGGGCCATAAATCCAACCACAAAGCCATTGATTCCTCGCCAGATAGTCATGTCACCATTGCACTACTGGGCACATCTTACCTACCAAGTCAGTAATGTAGCATATAGAGCCCATGGTTGTAGATAACATACTCCCCAAGCAACCTGCATAGCACCTTATAACATGGGAAGGTAGCCAGTAGGGTGGAGCTTCCATCTCAGTTCTAGTTTAGATTCTCTGTGTTCTGCACAGAAAGAATGTGGTGACTTTAGCAATAAGGTCTTACTATCTTGTTCTTTTGGTAACCAAGAGCAGCAACAAGAGTATTGCTTTTGGGAGCTTCAGGGTGCTCCCTAGCCAGCAACTTGGAGGCAAGATGTCCACCCATAATGCTGGGGTTTTCATTTAATACCTATCTGGCTCCTAGAGTCACTTTATCCATCTACATAGGGTATCTCTATTTAAACTTTTTAAAATACTCTATTTTATTTGGCTTACAAATTAGTAGGTTTTCATATGGGTTTTCAAAAATATTTACATTTGTTTTTACCCGTACTCCAATATCTAGCTCCTATCTCTGCTTTCCATTCAATTACCTTTTTTCCCCCTAGTATTCTCCCTTACATTTCATATCACATGTTTTCCCTTGGGTACATCCTGAGAAGTGGTTAGCAGGGTCTGTGTTTAGTTCTTTGAAAACTTCAGACTGATTTCCATAATAGCTCTATATTGGTGTAAATATTAAGGCCACTCCACGTAGTTAAAAGGAGATTTATTTAAAGGCGTAACTCACAAATGAAGGGATAGGTAGATGATGGGTTTTGGAAGAGACGCAGCGCAGTCCGGCGGTGTTCTCTGGAGAACTTTCCTCGGTCTACCTCTCCGTCCAGGTCCAGGAAACAAGAGAGCGCCACATCCCGGTCTCAGGTCTTCAGGCCCTCCCTTGGCCCCGCCTTGTAGGCGTGATAGTTACGGAAGCCTCAATGGGGGTTGGAACTTCCAGACCAAAGCTGGAGTGGCTACCCACTACAGCTCTACCAGTTTGTACGCACACCAACAGTAAATAAGGTTTCCTTTGCCCCACATCCTCCTCAACATTTGCATTTGCATTCCGGATGACATCCACTCTGAGAAGGGTGATAGGGAATCTCAGAGTAGCTTCCATCTATAGAGAATTAACGTCTGAAATACACAAAGAACCACAAACCTAAACAGAACAAAAGAAACAGCCAAACCAAAAAAAAAAATAAAAAATGACAAATTAGCTAAGGGACTGAGCATAGAAGTCTCAAAAGAAAAAACACAAATGGCCAATAAATATTGCTAAAGTATTAATTAGTGTCCTTAATCATCAGGAAAATGTAAATTAAAACTTCCTTTTTTTTTCTCTACAGTGATGCTACATCTTTAACTAGAATCCTGAGCTCTCTCAGGCCTATTTTCTTTAGAGATAGGTTACAGATCGGCTGTGGATTTCTTCAGGGCTGGGTTTGTGGTATAAAGGCCAGGATCTGATACTCCATCACCTTATGTTACACAGTATAACTTTTTTCATTCTTTAATCAAAATTTAATTTTTTTCCTGCAATATATGAGCATTAGGTTAAGTTATGAGGATAAAAATCCTACTGTATCATCACTACTATCCTTAAAAGAGATAGAGAGCAGAGATAATATACTTTTTCTATAAAGTCATTATTTCTTGTAGCCATTATGTACCAAAAATTGACCACCACTAGATGCAAAACTTTGAAGACATGGAGATGAATGTAAATGATTTTTCTTCATAATTGACTTGTAAGTTGACGACAAATAAAGGTTTATAGGCATAAACTGAAAGAAGATTTGGCAATTGCTCATCCTTGTGTAGAAAGAAAATAGAAAAATATGAGCTTTTTATTTTTAGTATTTTGCTTGTAGTTTCTTTCTCAAGTCAAAACTTAAACCCAGCTTTGGAATCTAGCTGTTCTCAATACTGGATCATAAGTTTAAATCTAGGCACACTGAGTGGGAGCTCTGGGATGATAAAAAATATCAGGAGGAACCAGGGGGGAATATTTTAAAAGTTAGTGGTGAATATCGTAGTAGGAGCATCCCCTGAAGGTTTCACCACATGTGTAATCCAAATATCATGCTGGGTTTATACTACTAAGTGCCTTGGAAGATGTTGGATACTGGAGTTTTTATTTAATTCTGCATTCCTTCATTGCTCCAATCCTGCCTGCTGTACTTTGCAATTATCCTGCATACTGTTGGGTAATCCGTATTCAGTGGCAACAGTGTGAACTACTACATCAGCTGAAGTGAATATGTAGGACAGGAACAAGGAAGCTTGGCAAGAAAATAATCAATAGGCCATGAACAACTAGGAACTAAGTTTGGTGAAGACACCTTTTTCTTATACGGCTAATACCTATACTTGTACTATGAAAAAGGATGACATTAGATAATTAAAAATCTCTATTTAACTGAATGAATAACATTGAGGTTGTTTTAGCATTTGGGATTATTTTGAATATATTTGCATTCCTTTAATGTTTACTGGTAAAGAAACTCTGTGTGTTGAAACTATACCACCTTTATTATCTCCATGTCATAGATAAATTATCTAACTAACCTCTTTACCATTTTCCACATCTAACCTAGGGATAATAATGGCTATAATCCAAGATTTTTCTGAATATTGAATAAGCAAAGACAAAATGTTAAATAACTAAGGAAGAAAGTAGATATAGAAACATCTTCATAAATTATATTTTGTTTGCAATTCAACAAACCTCATTTAACAATCAGAACATCAGCAAGCATCTACTGATGGTCAGGATCAAGAGAGTCTATACTGTATGACCATAAGTATTTTAATCGTCACAGAAATTGCATAATAAAAGTATCTGTATTATAGTGAGGGAAGAAAATGAGAGAACAGGCCAAGAGAGTTTCTATCAAATTGACTGAATTACTAAACAGTCTTACATAATAAGAACTACATGTTCCTGGGCTCCAGTTCTCTGATTTATTAACATATTACAGAACTTGTCACTTCAGAAACGGAATGTAATCATGAAATTGGGGTACAGATTATTGAGCTCCATTTTCCCTAATAGCTAACTTATTTTCAAAGATGACAGATCTTTAACCAACGCATGTTTTCTCCAACAGGAAAAAAAATCACATTCATTACATGCTTGACACTTGGGTCTCCTATTTAATGTCACTCAGTGTGTGCCTTTTCAACTCCTCTTAACTAAGCTCCACTAAAACAACTGTAAGAGACAAAGTAATCTTATAACCGAAAACAACACAGAGAATCAGATTCGTCCACAGAGCTTGCTTTTTCTCCCTCAGCAGCTGAGTAGCTACCATTGAGTGAATATAAGAGGTATTTATGACTTGTCACGACTGAAGTTTGAAGTATATCGTAACCACATTGTTGATGATCAGAGGTTTCTAACTATTTTCTTCCTTTTTAGCCTCAGCTAGCTGGTTTTGTGTTTATCACTCCAAATTCCCCAAGTATCATATTCTTGGTATGTACTCAATGAGAAGAAGCAATGGAATAGAACTTTTCTCTGTATGATATCCTTTGTGGCTACACTTAAAACATTGGAGAACATGGTCTTCCCGGAGTTTTCATGATTTTTTTTACAGCCTGCTTCTTGATGGTGTTAAGGGAACATCTTGGTTGAATAGTACTAGGATGCTGCAAGTCAAGCTACCTTCCTACTCTCAGTCATTCCATGAACTTCTAACTACACTCCTCAATTTTTATGGACATTTTGAAAGATCTTGAAACCTACATTCCTTCCATCCCTGATCTTCATGACTGTTCATTTCTCTAGTCTTTTGAAAATTATTTCTTTTTCTCTTTGGAGATTATAATATAATTAGATCATTTCCCCCTTGCCTCCCTCCCTCCAACCCCTTCTATATACCTCCCCTTGCTCTCTTTCAAATTCATGGAAATAAGTTGCTACTTTCTTCAAGGAATAAGGAATTGTAGTCTTGAGAGCATTAGCACCACCCCCTTCCATGGAATTCTCCTAGCAGGTTCACCCATTAGTGAGGTAGACAATGTAAGTACAAAAGGCTTGAAAAATGATGCAGTCCTACCTTATCAGAGCTAAGCACACTGAATTCACTTAATGCTTTACTCCAGGAGATAGAATTTGACATTTTTTTCTAGCTTTCAGTATTCTTATTTACCACTTCCATCTGATCTTCAAGCTCTGTTAAAGGAGTTTGGAACAAAATGCATGGATACATTATTACAGAACATGATTTGATAGTTTTTGTACATGCTGTTAAAAATGCAGCTCTGTGGAATATTTTTCATCTGTGTAGATTCTAGTAATGATTGCCATAATCAAGATTCAGAATGGTTTGGTTATCACAAATAATCTTCAGTGCCTTCAAGCTCTGTGGGGCATTTTCTATGCACACTACAGTGGCTTCATGAGATGGTATTGCTTGGTGACATTGTAACCACCATAGTACAAACGCCCTGTGATATTTCTATTATATTACAATCTCCTAATTTTTTCAGACTGTATCTCCATTATTAGTTGATGCACTTCTTTGTATTAGTTCCTAAACTCACCCCTTGCAACTATTGATTTGTTCTCCATTGCCTTAAGTCTGTCTCTTTGAGAAGGCTGCATAGATGGAATCACAGAGTATGTAACCCTTTGATACTGGAATTTTTAATTCAGTGCCATACCCTTCACTGCTCTTTTCACCCTATATTATTACAGAGTATTATTTCATTGTTTAGCAATACATTTATTTTATTTTATTTTATTTTATTTTATTTTATTTTATTTTATTTTATTTTATTTTTTTAGTTTTTCGAGACAGGGTTTCCCTGTGTAGCTTTGTGCCTTTCCTGGAACTCACTTGGTAGCCCAGGCTGGCCTCGAAATCACAGAGATCCGCCTGCCTCTGCCTCCCGAGTGCTAGGATTAAAGGCATGCGCCACCACCACCCAGCTTTAAATGTGTAGCCCAGGCTGGCCTCAAACTCGTGATCCTCCTGCCTCTGCCTCTGTCAGCAAATCATAACCGCATGTGCCACCACAACTGGCGTGATACATTTTTTAAGTCTGTCTATTCATTAAAGGATGATCAATTTGATTTGCAGTTTTGTGGACCTCAAATCAAGCCTTTATGAACATTTATGTACAGTTCTATATGAACAAAATGTTTTATTTCTCTAGAACAAATTATTAGGTGTGTGATAGCTAGGTACTATAAACACATACTTAAGTTTACTTATTTTCTAGATGAAAAAATAATTTTTACACAGTGTGTGTGTGTGTGTGTGTGTGTGTGTGTCTGTCTGTCTGTATGTATGTATGTATGTATGGGAAAATGCACATGAGTGCAGGTACATGCAGTGACCAGAAGAGAGTATCAGATCCCCTGGAGTTGGAGTTACATGTGGTTGTGAGTTGCCTTGTGTAATGTTGGGAATTAAACTCAGGTCTTCTGTAAGAGTAGTATGGACTCTTAATAGGGAACCATCTCTCTAATCCCTCCATTGTCATTTTTTAAAAAAACATTCATAGCACTTTAAATATAGTGAATAATATTACAGCTCACCTAATGCACAAGTTTTTCTTTTTTTAACTAAACACTCTGTTATACTGATGTATTCTCAGGATATAATCTTCTAACATATATTTATGCATTTGCTGTTATATGTATAAACACAATAAGACTTTGGTTATTACTTACTATGTTATTCAGGTTTTGCCATCGCATTACCCTAAGCACCGTGAAATGATCAAGGAAGTGATCAAGAAAACTACATCTGTTTCTCATCCCAGGAAAAACAATCCCAGAATGTCACTCACTGAATAATTTTCAGATACTGATATTATCAAATAAGCTATGATGTCGTGCCCCCCTCGTCCAGCAAAGAGGACACGACACCGAGCTCTTCTTCTTGCAATTTATTCAGGCCTTGATCAATCTTCTGACTTCTAAAAGTTCCCATCCCATTCATCCATCCCCTGGGCAAAGCCTCTCCCGGCCTTATATAGGCTCTGGGCAGCCAACCCCAGATCACCACGTGGGCATTGCCCAATAGGCTCAAGCATGTGTAAACAAGCCACAACCTCTGCTATAATTGTTTACCATGGGGAGCGCTTGCCGTTGGGATGGTGGAAGGCGGTAACCAGCACCACCTGTAAGGTGTGGCTACACGCAGCTCCCTACACTATGACACATACAGGCAACAGACAAAGCGAGGGTTTGTTCACACAGAGAAAACAGACTGTAGTACAGTGGTAGGTACTTGTCCACTGAAGCTAGCAAGTCGCTTGATAGACACCGTAGGAAGACAGCATTGTGCCATTTGTGCTGCTGACAAAAGACTCATTTACTCTTTGACAGGATGGTATTTATCAGTGCGAGTACCCTATGATGAATATGTGAAAGGACCAAGACACACACATTAAACTTAAATCAAGTAAAAATATTCCTGCAGGAGGGAATAAGTTCAGCAAAGCTTAAAGGGACTCCTTATTTCTATGTAACTATGTGTTCCAGGCTCAAGTTCATACGCACACTATACAGAATGGCCATCAGGCTCTGCAGGAATGAGTCTCAGCAGTTTACTTCATAAACACCTCTTTTAGTGATATATGAAGATTAAAAATGGTTCAATAAGTTTAAAGGAATAACTGATCCTTTAAAATGGATTTTTATTCTTATGATATTGGGGATTGAACCCAAGGTCTTTCACATGCTAGATAATTGCTTTATATAGCACCCAGCTATATTGCCAGCACATTTCTTTTTACTTTATATTTTGATATGCAATCTCATTAAGCTGCCCAGGCTGGCCTTTGAACCCACTTTGTAGTCCAAGCAGAGCTTGACTTGTGAGCCTCCTTCTTCAGCTTCCTGTATAAGTGGGTTCAGCCCTGTGTCACAAAACATGCATTATGTATGTTAAGTATTTTCTTCTGCAAATTTTGATATTGTAAAACAAGTCAGTTATTATCGGTATTTAACCAGTTATGAGTTTCTGCATTAATTGCCACCAACTATAAAACGAAGGGTCTCTCTCACTAAGGCTAAAGCAAATTAGGTCTAGGGGTAAAAACAAAACATTTAGATGGCAGTTTGGCATGATAACTTACTATGTTATTTACCAAAATAACAACATTGAACTTACCCCTAGTACATACACCTACCCAGATGTGAGCTTTTTTTCTAGTTTATAGTATCAGGCATAAAATTCCATCCTATGAAACAGGCCTCCAGTCAATTAAGAAAGTGATTAGTTATCCCCCAGTCATGGTACTACTGCAGTTGTGGGCACATCCCATAGACAGGATCCAGTTCTTGATAAGACACTTAATATCCCTCTTCGCTAGTGACCTCAAGAGTATTTTCAAGCACTATGAAAGCTATGCAGCCTAGAGGAGTTCTTCTGGTTAGTTAAAGGTTGACTTATACATTCAAAATATGTGATGTCTTCAGCAATAATTTAACTTATTGCAAGTGATTGTGTGTGCTCTGCTCACTCCTCCTTAAGGCTCAAGGAGCATCCTTCACAGCAGCTGTCATTACTTGCAAAGGACCTGTCTAATATCAAGCCTGCCAAAATTCCAGAAGAGATGTGGGAGTGGGTCATGAGGCCTTACTTCTAGTTTAGAAGCTATTAATAGTTCGTAGTCCCAAGCAGGTTGTCTATGCTCTAGGAGATGGCCCTACACCCATGTGCACATAGACAACACTAACTACATGCAGTGAAATATTTTCTTTAAACAGGACATTAAATTCATAAAGGAATGAGTTTAGAGGAAAACAGGAAGAGTTGGAGGAGAAATGGGGAATGGATATGATCATAATATATTATATGCATGTGTGCAACTCTCAAAGAATAGATTTTAAAGTAAATTTAAATCATTAAACCAAGAGTAGTGATGGATACTTGTAATGGCATCTACCTGTGAGGTTTGAGGAGGATAATGAATTCAAGGTCAATCTGGACCACTGGTGAGACAGTTTCAAAATAAAATGAAAATGGCTGGAAATGTAGGTCAGTGTTAGATTGCTTGCCTCGCATGGTAAGGCCCTGACTCCAATCCCTAACATACAGAAAAGGGTCTTTAAGTAGAAGAATGATGAAAGCATGCAAGCAAAGCAAAGCAGGAACAGCAGCCTTTACATCTGTCAGATGATAATTAGCTGTGAGCAAACATGGCAGAGAAAGGTACCAGGTTTTGAATTCAGAGACTGCAGCAACACAGTGGAGCAAAGCATTGAGGGAATCCGCAGAAAGGATCGCTAGGATGTGAAGTTCATAAAGGGATGTGTTCATAGAAGAATGACACATCTGGGTTGTCTGCAGACTGCACAGAAGAGTGAACGTTCTGGGCTGGGCTCTGTATCAGGCACATTCTGGTGCCACCATTGTCCCAGAAGCCTTGTTTATAAAGTATACAGGTAGACTTCACCATTGAGGAAACCAAAAGCCATTTCTATCATAAACTCCCTGGAAAAGGATATGATACTTCATCCCATCTCTAAATGAATCACTTTTGTTCTAACAGTAGGGTTACCACATGCCCAGCATTAGGCCCAAGACTCTAAAGTAGTGAATGCTTCTTGCATGACAATGCTCCTGACATTGGGACCCCTCACCTTAGACCCTACATCAAGACTTAGTCAGGGTTGCTGTGTATGAAACAGTTCCCCAGACCCACATTTGCTGCCACTCTGTGACTGACCATGTATTTGAGTATATGTCCAGGAATAAAAGGCTGAGTTATATGGTAGTTCTATTTTTAATTTCTGAGGAATGCCCAAGCTGATTTCCACAACAGATTTATTATACATCGCCACCAATGGTTCCTCCCTCTCCACATCCTCTCCAACATTTGTTATCAGATTTGTTAATGATAGACATTTTGACTGGAGTCAAAGTCCTCGAGGGAGGCTTTGCCCTGGAGAAGGTGGGAATGGGGGTGGGCTGGGGGGAAAGGGAGGGGGGGCGGGGGGGGGGAGAACAAGGGAATCCGTGGCTTGTATGTAGAACTGAATGGTATTGTAAAATAAAATTAAATTAAATTAAAAAAAGAAAGAAAATAAACGTATAACAATCAATAAAGACTAGAAACTAAAAAAAAAAAGAAAAGAAAAAGGCTGTATCCTTTTCTAACATACGTTTTTCCTCTTTTGTCAAAAGTTAAGTTGACACAGGTTTGTCACTTCCTTTTGGGTTTCTCTTATTTAAATCCATTGGTCTACTTGTCTATTTTAGGCCAGTGCCAGCCTGTTTTTATAACTATAGCCCTGCAGTATAATTTGAGACTGGGTATTACAATCCCTCCAGCAATACTCTCACTTCTTTGAATTGTTTTTGCTGGGGTTCCATACTGTCTGGGGTTCCATATGAATTACAATTTTTTTCTAAATCTGTGTAATATGGTATCAGAAATTTAATAGGTCTTACATTAAATCTGGAGTTTAATTTGGTAATCTTATCATTTTTTTAATAATAATTTTTCCAATCCAAGAACATGGAAGGTCTTTATATCATCTAATATCTTCTCTGATCATCTTTTTCTGTGTTGTAAAGTTTTTGTTGCAGAGGCTGTTGTCTTTGGTTAGGTGTGTTTCTAGATACTCAATTTGGGGGAGTTAATTTGAATAGGATATTTAACTCAAGAGGATCAATAATAAATACTTCAAAGTACTGTCACAACAAACAGACATGTAAAGCAATGGGTTAAAATAGAGGGCATAAAAATAAACCCACACACATGTAGACAACTAGTTTTCAACAAAGGTATCAAAATATACCTTGGATTAAAATCCATCCTCTTCAAGCAATTATGCTCGGAAAACTGTAACATCACATGAAGCAATATGAAACTAGATGTGTATCTCTAACTGCCCAAAAGTCAGCTCAAAATGGATCAAATACCTTAAAAGAAGACCCAAAACTTTGAAAATCATAGTAAAGCACTCCATAATGTAGAAATAGATGAGGACATTCTAGAAAGGACCTTGATAGCACATGAAGTAATAACAATAATTGGCAAATTGATTTATATAAATTAAAAATATTCTTCATTGCAAAGGAACCAATGACCAGATTGAAGAGAGAGACTATGGAGTGGGAAAATTTGCTAATGATTCATTTGATATGGAATTAATACCTATAATGTACAAAGAACTGCAAAGATTGAACACTGAATGTTATTCATGGTCTAATAAAAACAGATAAACTATTCTACAAAGGGAAAAAGAGAACTAGTTGATGGATTGATAGGCAAAATAAAAATACTTGCCCTGCAAGTATGAGCTCCTCATTTTTGGTCTCTAGAACTCAAATAAAAGTCATATAGGTAATGAGACTGCCTGCGATGTCATTGATCCTATGGGGAGATGAAAGGCAGAGTTAAGAATATTCTCAGATGCCTACTGGTTAGCTAGCCTGCTGTACAAGGTAGAAAAAAAACAAAGTATCTCTCCCAAACAAGGTTGGAGGTGAGGACCAAAACCCAAGGTTGTCTTATGACCTTCATACATGTGCCACAGCATGCCCATCCTCACACTCATACATGTGCATAGGCACACACAAGACGAAGAAAACAAAAAGTGAATATATACTTGCAAAGGTGTTTGACATCCTTAGAAATCATTTGAGATTTTATATTTCTCTGTCAGAATGATATTACTTATGACAAAAGATAACAAATGCTGGCAAGACTGTAGAGAAAGAGGAAATGTAAGCTGTGGAGAAAATAAGAGTTTAATCTCGTGCAAGCACTATGAAAATCAATACAGAGCTCCTCAGAAAACTAGATTTAGAACTACCATATGACCAGGATATATACTCAAAGGACTCTTAGTCGAAGAACCACAGGAATATTTATGTATCCATGTTGATTGATGTACTCTGCATAATAGCTAAGAAACAGAGTCAGTCTAGACAACCAACAGATGAATGGATAAGAAACGTGATAAATTTATACAATCAAATATTTCACCTGTAAGTAAAAATGAAATCATGACATTTGTAGGAAAATGGATGGAACTGATAATTATTAAATAAGCAAAACAAAGACAAAGAATTATTATTTTTCTTATATGTAGAATCTAGATTTAAATTGGTGCACGTGTGTGTGATGGAGGACAAAGAAGTCTTAAGGGAAGGCAAATGGTGATTGAAGATGGTAATAGAATACATGTAACATAAAGACAGAGCGAAGACTGTTTGTGAGGTGAGGCAGACATTAGCCACTGAGTGGGGGACAGGAGCTATGAGGGAGGGCAGTGGGCAAGGAAGATGAATAAGAACATAACGTAATGACATATGTGCATGAAAATACCACAATGAAAGTCATTATTTGAGTGCTAACTTTATTAGAGGCCAATGAAGGACAGAATGGTAGACATTGGTTTAAGAAAGATAAGAGGTGATGGAAAATCGGCATAAGAAGTTTTGTATGAAAGTGCCATAATGAAACCAAATACTGCACAGGATTTAAAAAATTAAAATAGAAATGAGCTATACATATACAACTAGACATTATCTATCAATAAGACAATTACTAAGAAATAATATCTGAAGGATATTGACATTGAAAAAGTGTGCTAATCCAAGCATACTTTTTCAGATCTCCAACTTCAACCCAAAGAATAATGTATCAAGTTAGAGTCAAAGGACATAATTTGAAGAAAAGAGGGAACCTGGAAAGGAGCAACAGAGAAGAGCTTTCTCACCAATGTGGCAGCATTCACAGCACCATCAGAGTTCTCTCAGTGGAAACTTTGCAGGTCAGGGTAGGGTAGAATGATGTTTTCCAAATCATTGAAAAAAAAAACAAAAAAACCTTTCTTCTAACCAAGACTATTTCATCCACTACAGTCATTTCATAGAAACATAGGTGAGATAGACTTTCTTAAAGAAATCAAAGTCGAAGACGTTCACTGCCATAACACCTGCCATACAGTAAATGTTAAAGCAATCATTAAACCGAAGTAAAGGAGAGTGGCTAGGAGGATGAAAACACCAAATATAAACTAACTTATAACAGTGAGTGTAGAATGAAATAAAAGTGTCACAATACTGTAATAGTGTGTGTAATTAGATTATATTTCCAGATTTAGGGTAAAGTATAATTTCATTAAAATGATTGCCAGCTATAAAATTATTTAAGTGAAATACAATACAAAATATATAAACTATAGCATTAAAACTAAAATGTACACAAGGAGAGGGAAAATCATCAATTTTATGTCATAACATTATTGCTTAAAGCAGACAGCTATAAATTTGTGTGTGTGTGTGTGTGTGTGTATGTGTGTGTGTGTGTGTGTGTGTGTAAAATTCATGGTAATTATAAAGTAAAACTTTGTATCAAATACACAAAAAGAAAAGAGAATCAAAGTATCAATTTACAGAAAATCATCAAACCATAAAGGATAAAAGGCCAAAAGAAAGCAAGGATCATAGTAATGACGTAGCAATTTTTTAAAAATGCAATAATAATCTCTTCCTACAAAAATTTTAAACAGAATAAATTACTCTATTGAAAAATCAAAGAATGGATTTTTTCAAAAAGTAATATTCAGATGACAGAGACTAAATTTAGGTGTAAAACTTATAGCCTGAAGTGGAGGGACAGAAAAAGACATCAAGTTGGTGTCTAGCTGCTTCCTCTGAATTGAAATGTCTCCCAGAGGGAGTGGCAAGTTCTTATGACTCAGGAAGTAAACAAATTTCACCTGTGTAGGGGAGGGGGACTTGAAAGATTGAAACAGATGCGTTTCCAGGACTCTAGAGGGAGGAACAAGCTAGAGGGACTGGTTCTGACCAGGCCAGCTGCAGAGAGATTCTAGACCTGTCCAGCTGCCACAGTTGTGCAGAGAGTCCTAGGACCACAGCTTTCGTCAGCCATCACTTGGATCTGGGTGAGCTTTTGAGAGATCAGCTGCTTTTGTGTCAAAAAAATGCTCCTATACGTAACCCCTCACCCATTTGTTAGTAACCCCAGGGAAATCACATTTGTGTGTCAAGTTGGACTTTGGTACAATTGTAAGTTTGGTCTATTGTGGGTTCCCATTATAGGTGTGCATGTGAGTGTGCATATGCATGTGGCTATGTGTGTGTGCACACATAGGCACATTCACATTACATCACCCAGGAAAAGTCTTTCATACAATATATGCATGTAGAAACCAAAAGACAGCAAAAGTAACCTCATTCATGTTATATAAAAGTGACTTAACCTTTACACACACACATATATATATATGGAATATATAAAAATATGTGGAATATGTAATATATATATATAACTTATGGAATATGTTATATAAGTGTATGGATAGATAGAGCCTAACAGAGGGTTAATATTAAGCCAACATATCACAGCAGTATTTGCACAACAATGTTCATTGCTGCACGTATCCACAATACCCAGGAAACGGAGCCAGCCTAGATGTCCATCAGCAGGTGATTGAATAAAGAAAGTATGTCACATATATACAAGTTTCATGTATCTTTAAAAGGAAATAAAATCATACCATTTGCTAGAAAATGAAGTTCATTATGTTAAGTGAAGTAAAAATAATCTCTCTCTCTCTCTCTCTCTCTCTCTGTGTGTGTGTGTGTGTGTGTGTGTGTACATGCACTTGCACTTGGTAGCACAGAACAAGAAATAGGATCATGAAGTGAGGAAGAAGAAATCAGGAATTGAAAAGTTGAGGCTACATACTGAATATGATAAGATAAAAAGGGAGATTATGGAATCTACTTTTAAAAGGAGCTACTTGTTTTAAATAGGATAAGTAATGAAAAATTTTTTGTCTGAATTTGTCAAATGTTACTGGACTGGACATTGTTAATATATAATGGAGTTTTTTATCTGAATCTGTCAAATGTTAATGGACTAGACATCGTTAATGTAATCTTGACTGTGTATATTGTATATACTTACTGGATATAGTTTTTCTTGTATTAGTTATAAGCTTTTTTAATTTTAGACAAAAAGAGAGGAATTGTGGGGGTATTGTGTCCCCCAAAATATTGTGTATGCTAATAAACTTATCTGGGGTCAGAGAACAGGACAGCCACAATATTAAACATGAGGATAGGCAGTGGTAGCATACGCCTTTAATCCTAACATTCCAGAGGCAGAAATTCATGTGTTCAAGGATACAGCCAAGCATGGTGACCCACGCCTTTAATCCCAGAAAGTCAGCCTTTAATCCCAGGGAGTGGTGGTGGAAAGCAGAAAGATATATAAGGCGTGAGGACCAGAAACTAGAAGCTTTTGGCCTGAGCAGGCATTTGGCCTGGAGAAGCGGCCTGGAGAAGCATGTGGCTGGTTAAGCTTTCAGGCTTCTAGCAGCAGTTCAGCTGAGACCCATTCTGGATGAGGGCTCGGGGTATCCAGTCTGAGGAAACAAGACCAGCTGAGGATTCAGCGAGGTGAGATAGCTGTGGCTTATTCTGTCTCTCTGACCTTCCAGTGTTCACCCCAATACCTGGCTCAGGTTTGATTTTATTAATAAGAACTTTTTAAGAGTCATGCTACAACATACTGAGATACTGTCTCAAGAATCCAATAAATAAATCCCACACATTTCTATCACTCTCCCTATTTTATTTTAGGAGCCAGTATTCCATGTCATCTTAACTTTCTATGTTTTTTCCTAGGGGTCCATGCCTTCCACAGAATGCAATCATGTTGCATGTAAGATCACTGCTCTACAAAGATACCTAGATTTACTATGACCATGTGAGGACTTTTAGAGGAGATGCTTGACTCCATAAGACTCCAAGAAGGTATAAAATAGATACTAAGAAGACAAGTATAGAAGAGTCCAACAAGAAAAGAGGAGGGAAAATGAACGATGGAGAAGGGAAAAGAGCAGAAAAGAAGGAAACAAATAAAGCGGAAGCTTCCAGGAACAGGAGAATGAGCTAGGGCTGCATGGTATTGAGAGGCTGGGAAAGGAGGTCCTGCTGCATACAGGCTGACAACATGCAAGTAATGATGATCAATATCAGTTGTCAACCTGTCAGAATAGAAAAATTATTTCTGAAACAAGCCTCTGGACATGCTTGAGAGGGATTAGATAATTACTTTAATTTAGTGACAAAGACTCACCCTAAATATGGGTGTTATCATGCCATGGGCCAGTGTCCTAGACTCAACCAAAGGAAAAAGTGACCTGAGCACAGCATTAACTGGTTTTTGCTTCCTGACCTAAGGATGTAACATGACCAGTCAACTCAAGCTTGTGCTTCAGTGACTTTCCTATCGTGATGAACTGTATCCTCAAATAGTGAGCCAGAATTAACTCTTCCTTCATTAATTTCCTTTTGGTAGGTATTTTGCTGCAACAACTAAACAATTAACTAATATATAGGTAAGATGACACTTAGCAGGATGGCCAGAGAGGTAGCTTGTGAGGAGAGAGAGGGCATGAAATAAGGCCAACGACAGTGCTTAGGTTGAAACTGGATGGAGGCAGGGACTGAGTGAAGACAAAGGTCCTGGGAGCATTTTACTGTGGTGGTGTTTTTATGTCCCTGTGTTTGTATTTGTATGATGAGAAATGCAGGCGATGTTTATAGTTAGTGATCACCAGCTAGGGATGAGAAAAAATCTCCTTGCCAATTTTAGGTGTCAAAGGTTCATTCATATGATTTAGCTTAAAGAGTCAAGAAACACTGAAAGAAATTGATTACATGGTCAAGAAAATTATTTTTCCATTAAAGTTAAGAAAAACTAACAGTTGACATACTTGTGGTGGTTTTTGTTTGGTTGTTGTTTGTAAGTTTATTTTATAGGTGTGTCTGTGCATGAGTATGTACATGTGTGCCTACAACCGAGGAGTCCCGAAGATGGCATTGGATTCCCAGGAGCTAGCATTGTGGGTAATCGTGAGATGCCTGACATGGGTGCTGGGAACAGAACGCTAGTCCTCTACAAGAGTAGCAAGTGCTTGTAACCATGAAATCACTGTTCCAGCCTCTGTCATCTTTATACTGTTTAAGCCTTCTTCTATAACTGAGAAGTTGTAACTCTATTTCAAAATGTTTCATTTTAGTTTTGCATTTGCTGCCAAGAAACTATAATTTGATAATTTTTCATGCATGCATTAATTTACTTGATAGTTTTATGCATTTTCTTTCTTTCCTGAAATTTTTATGTTGGTGACAATTATAATTTTATTAATTTTTTGATATACATGTTTCTTGTTAAAGCATTTCTAATATAGATGAAAAGAGTCAGAGTATGACTAAATTAAGTGGCTGAGCTGGTAGGAACTCATTTAATCATGAAGTCATTTAAATACCCCTGATTCACAGCCATTATGATGAATCACCCAGAGTTTACAAATGCATATAAAAGGAGTCTGAATTATTCCAAAGAACAGAAAAAATTAATGGTGTGATTAATATATAATATTTATTTTCTTAAATATTGCACTTGAAGTGGGTGGTACATATGACTTAGTGGCTTCTTACCACATTGTGAATTTTAATGATCTATTAATGGTTAACTTTTACACCAACCAGGGAAAATATGTTGTACTTATATAATTAGTAAAAATACATTGATCAAATTTAATTATGCTTTTTGTCACTTGATATATGATTATACAATTGTATGATTGTTTCTGATTTGGAAAGGACTAGAATTAGTTGGAAAATATATCTCTTACTTAATGAAAAATTAATGTGTAAGTTTTAATGGAAATTTTCAAAGTCGTAATAGTTCTTGTGAAAACAAATAGCATAACATAGTAATTAGCAGCTTTAGCTGACATTTAGTCATTCCTTACTGTGTGTGAGGATCCATGCTTAGTGATAAATAAGTGCTTTATCTAATCCAATCATCTCAAAAACTGTCAGGTTAATGTTTTCTTATGTCTACATCATCAGTGAGAAAATAATTATTCAGCTCAGATTTACATAGGCAAAAATTTTTGGAAATGAAATTTGAATTTCGACCTGCAATAATGGCACAAATGTAAGGTTTCTACTAACTAGAAGTATAGAAGTTGACCTTCATTCCTATAGTAATTATTCTTTTCTTGTTGCTTTCACAAAATACCCAACAGAAGCAATTCAAAGGAGAAAAGGTTTGTTTTGACACATGATTTAAGGCTGTGGATGAATGTGGACCATGACATAATTCTAATCTTTCCTAAAACATTACACAATATTTTTAATAACATTGTAAAACTCAGTTGCACAATTCTCAAGCACAAACTTTGCATATGACAACATCTTGCATTAAAGTTACACAAAACAAATGCACATATGTTCTCAGTATGTATATGTATATGCATACATGGTTTCATTGTTACTGTAGTACACAGATTCCAGGGTGCTTTGTTCTAAGTTAAAATGATAAAGTTGGGCTGGGTGATGGTGGCATACACCTTTAATCCCAGAACTTGGGAAGCAGAGGCAGATTGATCTCTATGAGTTCAAGGCCAGCCTGGTATACACAGTGAGTTCAAGGACAGCCAAGCCTACAAAGAGAAACCCTGTCTTGAAAAACAAACAAACAAACAAACAAAAAAGATAAAGTTGGTACCAACAGACTTTACATGTACTTGGCAAATGCTTGCTAATGATGCTTTAACCTGCCATTGCAAATGATAGGAATTTAATTTTATATGGAGACAAATAAGTTTTCTTACTTGATTGTTAAGGGTACTTCAAGACCCTCGACACATCTTACCCTTGCATCAGTAACAACACTTTATAGTTGGCACTCCAGTTTAGCTGACACTGTCTGCTGAGATATGGAAGGGCCCTGTGACAATTAGTTTTAATTGTTAACTTGACACAAATTAGAGTCATCAGAAAAGAGTGTCTCAATGAGGGAAAGTCTACAGTGAATTGTCCCTTAGCTACGTCAGTGTCTTGGCTACACAAATTGATGAAGAAGGCATAGCCTACTCCAGGTGACACCATTTCCAAGGTGGGAATCCTGGATCATGTAAGAGTGGAGGGAGCGCTCAGTATTTGTGCATGCATTCCTTTCTATCTGCTGGTGACTGTGATGTCATGTGACCTCTGATGTCATGTGACCAGCTGCTTCACATTCCTACCACCATGACTCCCCTGCAATGATGGGCTGTAACATGAAATGAGTCTTCTCTCCCTTAGACTGGTTTTATCTAGGTATTTTTATCTCATCACCAGGAATGAAACGAGAACAGCCCCAGATCTTACTTTCTATTTTCCGGTCAAACAATTTTCATGGAAAAAGTAAATATGATTCCTTATCTATCATTTTTACAGTCACACCATTGCTTTTTTACAACATCTTGAAAACAGACTTGAAAACTTTTCTAGGCAAAAGGAATGCTTAGAGAGAGAGAGAGAGAGAAAGACAGAGAGAGAGAGGGGTCTAATTTCTTGTTGAGTCAGAAGTGTAAGGTACTCTCCTTAATTTGCAGGAATTTTGTGTTAATTCTCAGACAATACTTTGAAGACACATTATATGCAAAATCATAGTGCAGAATTCAGTGTGTACTGTATGATAGGGATTGGAGGTGGTAATGATATAATGTCACTGAAGGAATCCTTTAAACCACTAAAAGCTGCCACTAAATCAAGAGATTGGTAGACAAAACAGTACAAAATGGGTTCAAGCAATTTTCTTTGTTTCTTGTCCACATGAATTGAGATGGTATGTTGGCAGTGGTGGGTAACAGACAGGGACTTGTAAAACTAGTAGAAGACAACGCATTTACCTTCAAACTCAAGTTTAATGAAATGTTGCATAATGCATTAAGAAAATTTATGTGGGACAGTATTAAAAACAAATGTCAGACAAATCATCAAGATTATAAATTTCCTAAGAGCCAAGGGATTAGATTATCATCATTTCCTGGAATTCCTTGAAAGTATTGATGATGCCCTTGGCAACTTCATTCACTTTGCAGAAGTAAGATGGTTAAGTTGAGACTCAATGTTGAAAAGAGTTTTGACTTGTGGCATGTTATCATATCATTTGCATTATTCAAAAAAATTTAGAGCTAGAGAGATGACTCCACAGTTAAGAGTTCTTACTGCTGTTGCAGAAGACCTGGGCTATGTTCCCAGGACCAACATCAACTGTCTTGTAAATGCATCACTCCAGTTTCAGGGGACCCACCATCCTCTTCTGACCTCAATGGACACCTGCATACAGGGATTATTTAAACTAATGCAGGCTAGAGTTTTCCTGCCTGGCCCACAGTCAGGACAAATCTCTCTCACCCGCCAGTCCCACAGCTGCTCAGACCCAACCAAATAAACACAAAGACTTATATTGTTTACAAACTGTATGGCCGTGGCAGGCTTCTTGCTAACTGTTCTTATATCTTAAATTAATCCATTTCTATAAATCTATACCTTGCCACATGGCTTGTGGCTTACCGGCATCTTCACATGCTGTTTGTCATGGTGGCGGCTGGCAGTGTCTCTGACTCAGCCTTCCACTTCCCAGAATTCTCTCCTCCTTGTCCCGCCTATATTTCTTCCTGCCTGACCACTGGCCAATCAGTGTTTTATTTATTGACCAATAAGCAACATGTTTGACATACAGACCATCCCACAGCACATATCCACATAAATATTTTTATTAAAAAAAAGTAGTTGTCCGAGCATGGTGGCACACACCTTTAATCCCAGCACTTGGGAGGCAGAAGTAGGCAGATCTCTGTGAGTTCGAGGCCAGCCTGGACAATAGAATGAGTTTCGGGATAGGCTCCAAAGCTACACCGAGAAACACTGTCTCAAAAAAAGTTGTGCCAGAACTTGATAGTTAAAGCTGGCTTATAGATTTAGCTTTTTCGGTAGATTTAACAGCTCATTTAAATGAATTCCACTTGTTTTCGAAGTAGAGACCAACTATCAAGCTAAAGTCCTAACAGCTTTCTGAATGAAGTTGGAATTAAGCAAGGTCAAATGAGGCCAAACAATTTTATGAATTTTGATACATTGGATAAACATTGTCCTTTGGATAGCAAATGCATATATATTTAGATATATATGCATGTGCATATATATGTATACAAATATATATATTTACAAATTATATATATACACATATGTTGTCATGGTTATCAATTTGAGACAAGAATTTGGAAACATGACCCAATTTTCCATTGACATTAATGTGTTACCTGTCAATTTTCAAATAGAAGGTATAGAACTACAATTCCAAATTCAACTTAAAGACAAATTTGACCTCGTCTTTTTACTAGAATTTCATAGGTCCCGTCTTCCCACAGACAAATGTCCATCACTTCACTACCATGCCTTATCTGTGTCATCACTTTTTTGGCAGGACCTACATATGTGAGCAACTCTTTCCAAGAATGATACACACTGAGAGTACAGTTAGAACCGAAACATCTGATGGGCACTTTGAGAACTCATGGAGAATCACAGCTCCATCAAGCCATATGTGGGGCTTTGGCCTCTCAAATACAATGCCAAAGTGCTGTTAGTTGTTTCATGTTTCTCTGATACTTTTATATTAAAACTATAGAGGGAAAGAGATTTTATTGATTACACAGCTCAATTTCATTATTAGTGATCATACACTGGAGCCTTTTTCAACAATTTCAAAGGACATGGAGCCACATGATTTGAGACCTTTTGGCTTCTCTGTAATGATGAATGTCATGAAAATATACACAGACCTTGTTTCTGCTCATCAGCTTTTTTTGGTGTTTGTGTATTTTAACAGGTGGCCCAAGGCAATTCTTTATCCAAATGTGACCCAGAGAAGACAAAAGGTTGGCTCCCTTAGGGCATGAAATCCCTCCAGGAGAAGCCTGCTGGAATGGTGTTCTGTAGTACTGACCAGGACTTGGCAAAAGCTCAAGCGTGTAGCAGTGTCAAGCTCTATACCTCAAAGTCCACTCCTGGCAACACACTTCCTCCAGCTAGGCCTGACTCCTGAGGGTTCCACAAACTCCCAAAGCAATGCCACCAGTTGGGGACCAAGCCTTGCAGTACAGGAGCCTGTGGAGGCATTTTGCATTCAAACCAAAACACTTCTTACCTCCATTGACCCTGCACTAATGAAATTACTTTATTAGTAACAGTTGGTCTTTAATATTCAAATTAGTTACACTAGCGTTAAATCTTTTTGTCTTACACAGAAGTAACTGAGGCAACGCTGTCTTTGCTATTACACATTACTCAAAGGCAATCCTCTTGTGCCTCTGAGTGACTGACATTGATGTTTCAGTCCTTGTCAGGTCTGCAATCTTGCAATCTCATCCTAGAGAAGGAAAGTCATTTGCATGTTAGAGCAGTTCCTTCTCCATCACAAATGCCTTTTTCTAATTGTACAGGTTGAAACTTGACACTGACAACAGACTCCTTTTAAACATAAACTGTAAAATGAAATTCCTGATTTCCCCCAAAGTGTTCATGCCTCCTGCCTGATACCCCAACTGCAGCTGGTCCAATAAAATTCGAAGGAGGGGCTGAAGAAACAGGCTCCAAGGCTAAGGGCACTGGTTAATCTCCCAGCACCCATGACTACCTGTGTCTTTACTTCTGGCCAGATCCAGCAGATTCTATGCCCTCTTCTGACCTTCACAGCATTGCCTGCATGTGGTACACAGACATACATGCTGTCAAAATACCCCCACACATGAAATAAAAAATAAATAAATCTTTAAAATGTTATAAGTAGTGACTGGTAAAATGGTTCATTGTTTCCCAACATCAAACTGGGGATGCTGTTTTATTTTAATTATTGATTGAAGGCCTACCCAGACAGGAGGTGTAAATCTCAATAAACACATTCTGAATGATTTCTAAAACAAACAAGCCACTAGTGATGGGGGTCTGACAGCCAGCAGTCAGACCAAGCAGGGTGGAAGGAGTAAAATGAAGAGCCAAGTGAGCCTGGGGATTCACAGGTATGCTCATGAGCTTGTCCTCTTTTTCCTTGTCACCAGTAGGCAGGGATGCCTTCCTCCTTAGAGCACCTGAGAGTTCCTGTCTGTTGTTTTCTTCTGGCCACATGGACAGGCCTAGTCCAGGCACTGGAAAGCTCAAGTGTCTGCCTGTTAGTCCCCCACGGAGGAAATCCTCACCAATGAAGATTCAATACTCATCTTCCAGCACAACGGCAAGATTGTTTGGCTTCCCAGTGCCAAGCCATTGAAGAGCATGCTCATTGATTCATCTATCACAGGCCATCCTTCCTTTCCTTTGTCACTTCTCCATCATAAAGGGTGTCTTCTGACTAAAATACTTGATTTGAAATTCTTGCCTCACAATCAAGATCTGCAGGAGCCCAAAGAAAGACAGGCATCTCTGCAAAAACCGAGAGTTATTGAGGAAAAGCTTGCTCACCTTGGCATGCCAGTTTGTAAAACTATGCAATTTTGTTTGGGTTAATGTATGGGATAAATTCCCAGAGCTGATGAGCATAGAGAATAGCAAGATCAATAAGATGTGATGGGCCCAGGGTCCAAGTTAGTCACTGATGGTTCCACCTTATGACACCTCAGCATCATTGCTGGTAATAATTCCAATCACATAAAAACAAACTCAGCTACACAGATCCCCAGAGGGCTCAGTGGCTCACTTATGAGTCTTTTTAATAGCCACTTGCAGAACTTCTTAATAACATTACTGCAGTGAACACTAGGAAATTGTTACTGATTAATTTAAAAGCAAGCTAAATAGTTAATTTGGAAATTTCTCTGTGACCATTTCTGGAGACATTAACCAGCTCTGTGAATGCTGCCAAGTCAGTTAATCTCACTGGGTTTATTTCCCACATGTAAAATACTACGTGTACTAGATACTTCAGTGAAATGTTTATAAAATACCCAGATTGTCCTTTATGACAAGTATCCCAAAAGTCACAGTTAAGGGATAGCTTTCCATAATTTCTGCAGAATGAATGTCAGTGTTTTCTGAGCATGGCTTAGTAGGAAGTAGACATGCCTTTTAGAAATCACAGGGTTTGGTATAAACATTCTCTTCAGTGATGTGCTAGATTACTCCCTCCAGATCTGAATAGGAAAATGCATTTTCTATTTAATCATGTAAGGAAGTCTCTTTATTCATCACTGAAGCTTTGCCAGGTGGAAATCATCAAGTTTTCACTCCTTCCCAGAAACTGAAGGCAGAATAGAAAAAGTTTAGCCAATGTAAATAAGTTAGCTGTGCTTGCCTTCATTTTACACATTGGAATAATTGACAGTTCTAGATATTTTCTTCAATTATCATGTTATTTTTCTTTTTTCTCATTCATCAACAAAAGTTCATTCTTGATGAATACTTTCTGAGCACTATAACTATCAGATAGTGCTAACATCAGGAGAGCTAAAGCAATATAATTATTCAGGATTTTACCCTTAGGCAGTTTTAACCCCAGAGGACATTGCAGAAAATAATTGAATAACATATTTTACAGAGAACAAGAAGTATTTGGTAATAGACTCTTTGAGTGTGGGTAGTACGTGAAGAAGCAAGTAAGGGAGGGTGAGTACTGATGGATGGAAGGTTCTGCACTATCAGAGCATAAAGGTCAGAGATTGCTCAACAGACTTGAAGACATGTTGAACTGGGCATTGCTAATAACTTAAAGGCTTTGTTTATGTAGCCAGGCTTTATATGAGCAAATTTGTGAATGCAAAAGAAAGTAGAAGCTGACCAGTGAAATGAGAGGTAGAAATGACACCTCAGGAGCCAATTGAGGAAGACAAAATGCACAGAGAGGGGAAAGTACCTTCTGATAATGCTCCATGAAGCAGGAAGTCAACAGCACTCATATTGTAATTAAGAGCAACTGGGTTAGAAGAGGGTGTTTGACAGCATGCTTTATAATATAGAGGCTCAGTAAAATGCAGCACCTAAAAGGTAAACAAGTAATCATTTTGGTTGGAGTATTAAATAAGTGAAAGATAATTTAAGGAGAAGACTATTACCTCTATTATGCTGTGAAATCCTCTTCTTCAAACACATGTGAAGCATGAACCTAATTAGTCTTATCAATAAAAACTAAGAGTCAGATATTGGGGTAATAACCTAAAAGATCAGAGAAGCAGAGGAACAGCCAGCCACCAGTGACTTCTTACCTTTCCTGATCCTCTGACAAAAAGACCTGAGATCCTGTTTCCTCCCTGCCTTATCACTTCCTCTCTCCACCTCCCAAATGCTGGGATTAAAGGTGTGAGCCTTGCTAGTGCTTGGATTAAAGACATGAGCCTCCCAAGTGCTGAGATTAAAGGGGTGAGCCACTACCACCTGGCCTCTATGGTTAACTAGTGGCTAGCTCCGACCTCTGATCTCCAGGAAAGCTGTATTTGTCAGAACACAAACAAAATATCACAAAGCACACATGCATTTATTTACCTTTGTAGGAAAAGAATCTGTGGTATAATACATAGTAGTAGTTGAGCACAGTGACTACTTCAGGAATGAGTCCTTTTAAGAGTAGGACTGGGATCCTAGCATGCTTTTCCTTTTATTTAGGTGCCAAGGGCAAATATGGTAACTTCCAGTTTCATATAATATAGCACCCATGAACAAATACACATGCCATTTTCTAATGACTGATAAACTAAATGACTGAAAACAAAAGTTAGATGTTTCAAGATATTCAAAGGCACAGAAGTTTCCTCTCCTATTTCCTTTATAAGGAAGAGTGAGTATCCCCTAAAATGTCACCGTGGGAAGAGAGATTTAAATATGGTCCTTCCATTGTTCCAGGTTTACATATGTGAGGAGTTATAAATGAGAAGAGGCAGAAAACAAAACATTACACACAGAAGGAAGAAGTGATACTATAAGAACCATACTTTGAGAATGATGAGTTTAAGAATAACTGCCTCAGTACACAAACGTTTCTTTTGGAGTAACAAAGCAACATCAAATGTGTATCTATGTAAGAGTGAGGCCTCACATGTTTTAGACAAGTGAGGGAAGCTAGAAGTGGGAGAGGTAGTCTTCCTCAGGGAAGAGTGCACCAACTACTTGTCCAATAACAAAGTGTCAGTCCTGAAAACAAACGTACAAGTAACATTATACATAGAGTGAACAGTTTACATTAAGGAACACACACACACACACACACACACACACACACACTAACAATTTGTATAAAAAAGAGGTCAGGAATTTGAAGGTGAGTAGGGAGGGATATATAAGAGTTTTCGATGGGGGAAAGGGAAGGGAGAAATGTTGTAATTATATTATAATCTCAAAATAAAAATAATTTTTAAAAAATCAAAAAGAACTATGTAAGTGGATATCTATGACTGTGTCTGCATCTGTCTCTGTACCTACATTTATTTATGAGTCTATTTCTTCTGTCTAATTGAATCCTTGACCCTAATTCTGTATGTTTTCTAATTCCCTAAAACACCTTTTCTTCACTTTTAAAAGAAATTGGTTTTGTCTAGTCCCATGCAGTTTCCACAGCTGTCAGACTAAAGTTCGTGAGTTCCTAAGAACTTGGTTCAGTTGTCTCTGTACATTTTGCTATCATGATCTTGACTGCGCCCCCCCCCACTTGCTCATAGAATCCCCCTTCCCTTTCTCTCTTTGACTGTATTCCCGGAGCTCAACCTGGTGCTTGGTTGTATAGCTCTGGATCTGCTTCCATCAGTTACTGAATGAAGGCTCTGTGATGACAGTTAGGGTATTCACCAATCTGATTACCGGAGTAGGCCAGTTCAGTCACCCTCTCCACTATTGCTAGTAGTCTAATCTGGAGTCATCTTGTGGATTCCTGGGAATTTCCCTAGCACCAGGTTCCTCTCTAACCTCATAATGTCTCTCTCTATCAAGATATCTCTTTCATTGCTCTCCCACTCCGTCCTTCCCCCAGCTCGATCATCCTGTTCCCTCATGTTCTCATCCCCCAACCCCTCCCATCTATTACCTCCCCTCACCCCCAGTTTACTCATGGAAATCTCATCTGTTTTCCTTTCCCAAGGTGATCCATGCAAACCCTCTTAGGGTCCTCCTTGTTTCCTAGCTTCTCTGGAGCTGTGGGTTGTAGTCTGATTATCTTTTGCTTTACATCTAGTATCCACTTATGAGGGAGTACATACCATGTTTGTCTTTCTGAGTCTAGGTTACCTCACTCAGGATGATATTTTCTAGTTCCATCCATTTGCCTGCAAGTTTCATGATGTCATTGTTTTGTTTTTTTTTAAATTCTGAGTAATACTCCATTGTGTATATGTACCACATTTTCTTTATCCATTCTTCAGTTGAGGGGCATCTAGGTTGTCTCTAGGTTCTTGCTATTACAATACAGGAGACAGTTATGTAGCTTGGTCTGCTTGAGAGGCCCCTGGCGGTGGGGTCAGGATCTATCCCTGGTACATGAGCTGGCTTTCTGCAGCCTATTACCTATGGTGGGACACCTTGCTCAACCTTGGTGCAGTGAGGAGGATCTTAGTCTTGCCTCAATTGAATGTAGTAGGCTTTGCTGACTCCCCATGGGAGCCCTTACCCTTTTGGAGGAAGGGATGAGTGATGGGTGAATGGAAGACTGGGGGGGGCGGGGAACTGGAGGAGGGATGAGAGGGAATCTGAGGTTGGTATGTAAAATGAATAAAAAATTTTCTTAAATAAAGAAGAATATAACAATAAAAAAGTTTTGGTTTTTATGTTACTAGATTATCAAAACTGAAGTCATTTAGTTCATGTTATATGGCCATTGCATGTGTGGAGATTATTATGTATGTGATTATGTGTGGGGTCAAACCAATGGAAAATACTGTGTAAAATTATTTAATTCTTTAACATCTAGGGAGAGGGAGCACTTACTAGCTACCCAGTTGAATAAGCCAAAGCACAGCACTAAGCTGGATTGATTGGCAGTGGCCACTACCTTTGACAGAGTTGAAGAGTTATTAGTATTGAAAACAAAGGCTCTGATGTTTCCATTCCATTCTGAAAGATTCAGAATGCAAAGTTTTTTCTGTGAAATATCTTGTGACAGTGCTCTCTCAAAATGTGGCCAGTGAACTATCTTAAAAGATTCACTTGCAGTTACCATTGGTATTGAGACAATTAAACTCACCATGAAAGATTCTACACATAATAGGCTACTTGGAATCATTGTATAGTTCCCAGGTGATTCTTAGGTGTTCAGAAGTTTAAGGACAACAATCTAGACATTTGACGAGCTAAAGTTTACAATTATATCTATTTGTTTTGATTTTTCTCTTGTGGATTTTGAAGTTATGATAATCATAATTGAGCTACAATTTCCTGCACTTTGGAATCTCTTTGATGTTTACTTGTCTTTCCATCTTTCATCAAATAGCTTGTCTCAGCTAAGTTGATGTAACCTAAATAGCTCTCAGGGCTCCATAGCATGGGAAGCTGCATTTTTCAGATAACACCTGGGTACCATTTTTTGAAAAACAATTCTGAAAGCAAAACAATATCCCCAAAGTACAACTACTTAGCCTTGATTACAGGGTATCACAGATCCAACCAATACTACCATTCTGATAGACTTTATTTAGAAAATACATAATTATTTTCTGAAATACTGAGCACCCTGCTCTGAAGCCCTGAAGAACACTTCAAATCAAAAGTAGTGAATCCTTACAGGTGAGATACAGGAGATACCAAAGGAGCAACTCCCCTTACTCTTAGAAAGGAGGTCATATTGTCCTTTTAGAGAGCTTTGAAATGCTATTTTTAAGTTTACATCAGTAATGTCATATCATTTTGTGAACTCTATGTTGAAGAACAGTCATTGTTATAGGTGGCATCTTTTTACACAATCCTTGGTCCAAATTATTAGTCAAGAGGAGCAACAGGAATAGTAATAGATCATTCAGGAAAATATGAGTATACCATGAAGAAATCACAAATGTAAACATGGATCAAGATTGTAATGAAATTTAGATATAATAAAAAATGATATGTACAAAGGAAAAATAATGTAATTAGAACATTTCCATAAAATAAACATTTTAAGTCATAAAACTCAATGAAAACTTAAAAAATGTTTGAAACATAGTAAGAACAATCAAGAACTAATAAAAGTGAAAAAGAAAGGGATAAATTAGGGTGAAGATAGAGATTAAAATATTGGAAAACTCCGGTAAAAACTGTAAAGCATAAACTCACATATGCCTACACAAAAAATCATTATGCTGGGGATTAGGGTTCAATTGGTAAAGTATTTGCCTTGCAGCCATAACCTGCATTCAATTTCCTAACAACTAGAGCTCACACAAAAGTAAATAAAGCAGCTAGGCATGTTGATGTGCCCTTGTAAGCCCCACCTTGGGAATGACAGTTTCCCGGGTGGTTGCTGGCCAGCTAGCTAGCCCACTTAGGAGCTCTAGACTCCTAAGTCACACTGTCTCAATAAACAAGACCGACAATACCTGAGGAATATCAGCCAAAGTTTTGCTCTGGCCTCCACACTCACACATGTTTACAGGAGTGAACACACACACACACACACACACAATTTTTTAGAGGGTACAAGGTCCTTGTTCACACAGATGAGCACTGGGAAACCAGGGAAGTTAAACACACAGGTTTATCTCTTCAAAGGGTGGAGCTATTTACCTGTTTTCTACCTGGAATTAAGGGAATAGATGTAGATTACAACCTCGTAGTCTTTTGCTATCTCTAGGTCTAGGCTTCACCCAAATCCCCCAGAATATCATGTTTGTTTATCCCACACTTCTCCTATCCTAATTCTTGAGCATTGCTTCTAAGTCCATAAAACTCATCTTTATGAGACATGTCACTTGTGCTTTATTTACAACAGCATAAAGAACTTCTGTGTTATCTTAGGGCCACACCAACCCTGAATCCCACAGGCTATTATGTTTACCTCAGTCATTCTCCCAAGACCCTTATATTGAGCATTGTTTCTGAGTCAATAGTACCTATATTTGGAAGAGGCCATATGAACTTAAGGAGTTTCAATGTAAACATGTCTTAAATTTTATTGTACACACGGGAGACAAGGAGAATTCTGGGAACAGGAAGGCTGAGTCAGGAGTCACCAGCCAGACACAGAGGAAGCAAGATGACAAGACAGAACTGAGAAAAGGTACCAAGCCACATGGCTAAACATAAATAAGAATTATGGGTTAATTCAAGTGTAGGAGCTAGTCAGTAATAAGCCTGAGCTAGTGGCCAAGCAGTTATAATTAATATAAGCCTCTGTGTGTTTACTTGGGAGATGAGAGTGGGAGAGATTTGTCCTGACCACAGACCAGGCAGGACACAGGAAAACTTCCAGCTCCACATAGGATTGAATTAGTTGTCATCAGGAAACTATTTTCCAAAATTATGCTGTGCTTAAATATGGTTAAAATAAACTACCTGGTGTCAGACTCTGAAAGACTTGCAGATGTTAGGACCTGAGTTGGATCCCCAGAGCTTATTTGGAAATACAAGGCAAAATGGTGCCTGCTTGTGATACCATCACTGTTGAGGTACAGATGGGGATCATTGAAACTCACTGGCTAAATTGCACAGTCTAACTGGTGAACTCCAGGTCAATGAAAAACCATTTCTCTAAAGTGTATGACATGCCTGAGAAGGATAGCTGTGGTGGTTTGGATGAAATGGTCCCCACAGTCTCATAGGGAGTGGCACTATAAGGAGATACAGTCTTGTTGGACTTGGTGTGGCCTTGTTGGAGGAAGTGTATCACTAGGGGCAGGCTTTGAGGTTTCAGATGCTTAAGCCAGGCCCAGTGTCACTCTCTCTTCCTGCTGCTTTAGGATCCAGATGTAGAAATTGCAGGTACTTCTCCAGCACCATGTCTGTCTGCATGGTGTCATGCTTCCCACCGTGATGACAACAGATTAAACCTCTGAACTGTAAGCCACCCCAATTAAATATTTTCCTTTATAAGAGTTGACATGGTCATGAAGTCTTTTCATAGCAGTAGAAACCCTAAGACAACAGCTGAACATGCACATCCATGCACACGTGCAAGTACTCTCACATACATGTATACCTACACAAATACCCATATACATATATGTAACTGGAGGTGGAGCCTTTCTGTCTGGATCACCTGGTCCCAAATAAACACATAGAAGCTTATATTAACTATAAATGTTTAGTCAATGGCTCAGGCTTATTACTAGCTAGCTCTTACAAATAAATTAACCTATTTCTGTTAATATATGTATTGCCACATGGCCCGTGGCTTATCAGTTCTTTCATATCTTGCTTCTTGGGCTACTCACACATATGCTGCAACTCCATCTTCTTCATCTCTGTCTTCAGTTTGATGTACCACCTAACCTTATTCTGCCTCACCATCGGCCAACCAACTTTTCTTATCAAACAACGAGAGCAACACGTATTCGCAACATACAGAAAGACATCCCACATCAAAAATGCTTTTAAAAATTAAAAAAAATCAAACTCAAAAGAAATCATAAAAACATTGTTTATGCCTTCATCAATAATTCATGAATCTAGATGAAGAAAATAACTTTTGGGGATACCAAACTTAGTCCAATTACAATAGGGTTGAAACATCTGCAGAGCACCCTGTAGATAATTAGTTGTCAGCTATACACAAGTACCATGCTGACCTTCAAAGGAGGGAAAGACCCCAGCCTCTTAGAACACATTCTTTTGTTAATACAGTACCCTGGCTTCTTGAACAAAGCAAGCTGATACAGTACAACAAACAATGAGCGAATTATCCATGGAGTGTAAAATGTTTCCAACCATTACAGGGAAAATGAGTAAAAGTAGGCATATGTACTAAGTTCAAAAGAAAGGCAATGGAGAGCTTAACAAAAACTTCTAGAAATTTTATTGATAGGTTGAATTGCATGGACCAGAACATATGGGATAAGAACATACTATTTGGGAGACTTATTGAAGCCTAAATCCTAGGACTATTTAATGTGACTGTATTGGAAGTAGCATCTTTGGGGCAAACTGTACCTGTGCAGGGCTCAGGTAAAGATTTTCAGGGTGAGTGTCATTAAGAAGGGATGTTGGGGAACCCACAGGAACAACTAGCCTGGGTTCACAGGAGCTCACAGACTCTGGATCAACAGCCAGGGAACCTGCATGGGACCCACCTAAGCCCTCTACATAAGTGCTACCATTGTGTAGCCTGATCTACTTGTGGTATTCTTGGTAGTAGAAGAGCAGGACCTGTCCCTAACATTGGCTGGCTTCCAGGAACCTATTACTCATACTGGGTTACCTTGCCCAGCCTTAATACAGGGGAGGAGCTTAGTCCTACCTCAACTTGTTAAGCCATGCTTTGTTGACACCCATGGGAAGCCTGCCCCTTTCTGAACAGAAACAGAGGAGGAGTAGATGGCAGGGTAGAGTGATAGGAGAGGAGGGAGGGGAAACTGGTCAGGATGTGAAATAATGAATACATTTAATTAATTAAAAAAAGAAGAGAGTTTGGTATGGTTGCATCTACAGGACAAAAAGGTCAAAGATTGCCAGCAGCCTAGAATTACGAAGAAAGTGGTCCTGCAATGCTTGAGACACCCAGTCTCTAAAAATATGAGGTAATCCATGTCTGCCTTTATGTCATTCTTTTGTGACACTGCTACAAGAACCGTGGCAACTGAATACTTCATCCTGCAAAAAAGATGCCCACAGCCAGAAGACACAGACACTCTTCCTTAATGGTGCTAAAATTGACAGGCTTCAGAACAGTGAAGCAAAGCAACTGACAGGAACAGAAGGAAAATAACAAATTACATGTAAGTCAGAAACTCCAAAACTGCCTTCCTAATGGAGAAAAATCAGTCTAAAATGAGAACGTATGTTTAATACCTAAACAGCACTACTAAGCAATTAATCAGACTGTCATTTCTAGAACATTCCCTTTAACACAAATGTGTAATAATCTGTAGCAGAAAATTGAGTGAAAACATTCTCTCCCTCCTTGTCACAAGGTATTGAACTGTGGGATTATATTTAAATTTATATTTGTCAATTTTTTTTGCATTCTTTTGGAGAATTTCATATATGAGTAAGAAACTTCCATCATTCTCTGCCCATTCTCTGTATCCTACAACCTCTGCTATAACCCCCACTCCCTCCTCTCCAATCCATGGTTTCTTCTTTAATTATTGTTCACACACACATACACACATGTGCGAATATAAATACAACCTGCTAGTTGGTTTATTGTTACTCATATGTCTCTGTGTTTAGGACTGACCACTTCAAGTTAGCTAACATATCATGGGCTTTGCTGTGGGATGTTCTGTATGGCAAATGTGTTGCTCTGATTGGTTAGTAAATAAAACACTGATTGGCCAGTAGTCAGGCAGGAGGAAGCATAGGCAGGACAAGGAGAAGAATTCTGGGAAGTGGAAGGCTGAGTCAGAGACACTGCCAGCCGCCGCCATGACAAGCAACATGTGAAGATACTGGTAAGCCATGAGACACGTGTGAAGATACCGGTAAGCCATGAGACACGTGGCAAGGTATAGATTTATAGAAATGGATTAATTTAAGATATAAGAACAGTTAGCAAGAAGCCTGCCACAGCCATACAGTTTGTAAGCAATATAAGTCTCTGTGTTTACTTGGTTGGATCTGAGCAGCTGTGGGACTGGCAGGTGACAGAGATTTGTCCTGACTGTGGGCCAGGCAGGAAAACTCTAGCTACAAATGGTGCCCAACATGTTGGCAAGAGTTTCCACCTAAAACCTGAGAAAAAAAGATTCTAAAACGGAGGTTAAAAACAGCTTCCTAATTGTCTCTCTCAAGTTAGCAGCAGCCTGCAGGTTTGAGCTACAATGGCAGGCTCCTGACATGTGCGTTTGACCTGCAGTATGGCGGGAATGAGGCCTCTGCAAGTGGCACATTAGCTGCGTGGTAGATTTAGCCTTTGCTAGTATAAAACAACAACAACAAAAAAGAGGTTTCTGGGCTACATGCTGCTTTGATAGAAGCATAGACCCACTATTTCTGAGAGTTGATGACTCCCAGAGCTGGCAGAAAATGTACCACCGCCATGTTGGGAAGCGGAAGTGGGCAGAGCCAGCAGCCACAGCGCCATTTCAGTCTTAGAATGCTGCAGTTTAAAGCAATAGGTTCAAGGTAGTATAAAAAATAAGCCACGTAAAGATGGCTACCACACAGAGAATCTAGATTATGTTCTCTTTGATATTCGTAACTGAAGAAAAACATTTGATTACAAAAGCTGTTGAGTTATGCCAAAATGTATATTTTAAAGGTACCTTGACTTCAAAATTTGGATGTAAGAATATGTTGCTTTGGAAAGGAGGCTCTGCTTTTGTTTCCACACAAGCTACAGGGCTTGTCCATAAAAAAGACCAATTCTCCCTCTTTATGCAGCCATTAATCATCTGTAGCTCTTTATTTAAGTATTAGTATGTAATTTTTAAAAAAAGATATCTATTCTGCTCTTATATTTCTTAATATCAAGTTTTGAATAAATGAAACATTCTCCTCCAATTTACTCAAGCAAAACACTTAGCTGAAACCTTGTGAGGTTTCTTCTGCTCACAATAGCGCATCAACTGGTGTTGTCATTGTGAAAGTCTTATTTAGGCAAAAGTCTTGTTTAGATTTCATGGCTGCAGCTTCCATGTCATATATAGGAGATGATGTCTTACAGCAGATGTCCTGGTCCTCTGGCCATGTAAAGGAAATGCTGGGTTACAGCAGATGTCCCGGTCCTCTGGCTCTTACAAATTTCCACTTGCCCCTTTTTTGTAATGCTTCCTGAACCTTAAGTGTAGAAGTTGTGTTGTAGATTTATTTAACTGGTGGTGTGAACCCCAAGATCAGTTATTCTGTGTAGTTTGATGAGTTGTGCCTTTCTGCAATGGTCTCCTCCTGCTGCAAAAGAATCTTCTTTAAAATGAGGACTGAGAGTTATATTCATCCTTGGGATCCCATGAGGGTTCTCTAGGATGCAATTGGGAATTATTTGAACTCTGTTGCCACTAATCTATTTAAAAGTGCTAAAAATTACATAAGTGATTAAAAATCACAACCAATACCAATGAGAAACTCTAAATGTAATTTCATGTGTATCAAAATAATGTTTGGGGTTAAAGTAGTCAAATCAAATAACAACTAAAAATATTCTAGTGTCATGCCTTTATTTTTTAGTGTGAGAAGTATACATTTATTTTAAAATGTAAATTCACAGATTTAAAATTTATCAAGTCACATTTTTAACATTTCAGCTAAGTGTTTTGCTTGAGTAAATTGGAGGAGAATGTTTCATTTATTCAAAACTTGATATTAAGAAATATAAGAGCAGAATAGATATCTTTTTTAAAAAATTACATACTAATATTCAAAAAATGCCTTTTCTAGCTTAGAAAGGAAGGCATGTATTATTGATTTAACAGCATTATTCCCTACCATTCTTGGCTGTGAAACAAATAAATAGGGTCACCATTATAAGATTCATCTATCTATCTATCATCTACCCATCATCTATCTATCATCTATCTGTCATCTAGCTAAAACCCTATGTAATTAAATGACTCTGAAGTTACAATTTTCATTTTAAAACATGGCTTGTCATGCAATTCCATGATTTCTTGATATTTCCATGGCATGATGGACTCGGCTATTCTAAAATCTCTCCCACCCATCTCATCCATAGGTATTTTCTACCCTTGGAAATTTGGTAAAGAACAATGATATCTAGTTGCTGATGGAATACAGCTGTACTACAGTAAAAACTTCAATTGACTTTCATGCCCATGCCTGCCTCTTCATGGTCTCACTTCTACCTTAGTTGTCCTTTCATGGTACTGAAGGAGTCCCAGCTTTGGCCACCAGGAGAGGGACATCACCAACTACACTTGATCCAAGGCCTTGGACTGAGTTCCTACAGAATCTTAACTGAAGTAAATACTGCCACCCTGGGTGCTTCTGAACAGTGATATGTATCACCATCCAAACAAGGAAATTGGTGCTTTGTTTAGTAATGTAGAGAAGGATAGATGAAAGACAAATATCATTTAAGCCACAACTAAAATTCATAGGTCTTTACAAGATTATGATTAAATCTCCATAAATAAAAAGACAGGTCAGAGTCATCGACTTAAATGTCTAATTTTCATGCTCAAAACTAAGAAAGAATTTGAAGTACAATTTGCTTGATAATGTCTTTTTTTTTTTTTTTTTTGGTTTTTCGTGACAGGATTTCTCTGTGTAGCTTTGCGCCTTTCCTGGAGCTCACTTGGTAGCCCAGGCTGGCCTCGAACTCACAGAGATCCGCCTGCCTCTGCCTCCCGAGTGCTGGGATTAAAGGCGTGCGCCAGATAATGTCTTCTTTTAAATCACAAAATATCCTCTACTATCCTCACATTTTCTGTGACTTTAAAATGTGGTGAGGAGTATAACAAAATGTAGAGAAATTCCTAATTTCAATCATAAAAGGGGTAAAATGTTAAATACATAGGAAGAATGCAACTTGTACACAACTCAGATACTTTAAAGTATTGCACGACTGAACTTTTAATATTTTTACATGAGAATAAATGTGTCCTTGGGTATGAGGGTATGCAAATAAACCCCATAGGTATGAAAGTTGATACCATTTCTTTATTGAGAAAATTAGTACATATTTAGGGAACTGGAAGCAGATAAATTCTGAGTTACAATGACCTAAGCATATTCCTTCTGAGTTTTATAATAGTTTTTTCAGCCTTTTAAAGATATGTAGTAGAGTGTGAAGCTAGTATATTAAGTTGTATCAAATTAAATATGTACTTTGGAGAAAGTGGAGCAGAGTGGTAGGGGTCTGGAAAGCCTAGGGGATAGTCCTTGAAGCATCTTTGGTAAGGAACACACTGATATACAAATGTTTTGTCCCTTAAATCTGTTTATGAACCTTACATGTCAGTGATAATTCCTGATTGAACTCACAAATTCTGGAACTAAGTCCAAAAGGATGAACCACAGCTTCTTTGAGGATCCATTCATCCATTCCATCCATCCCACCCATCCCATTCATCCCATGTATCCATCCATTCATCATTCATCACACAGTCAACTGTCTATTGTAGTACCTTTATTTCTTGTCCTGATTATATAAACACAGCTTGCCAGTTTGATATTGTGATTTATTATTTCTCTTCTGTCCATAACTTAAATTAATTTTCTAATCAATTCATCCAGAAATTCTCTGTTCCTGGCGAGCATCATCCTGGCTCCTCACTTTTAGCTTTGTGTAGCTAGTATCCTGCATCAGGCTCCACCCAGTGGACAACTATAGATAAAGAGAATGGCCCCCATAGAGCTGTGTTTGCCCTGAGCAGGAGCAGCAGGGCTGTTTCCTAGAGTGGTGGGAAGCCTGAAGACTCTTCCTTGGCTGGATCTGAGGAGAGCAGCAATGCTCTGAGGGCTCCTGCTTTGTTACAGGACACTGTTTAGAGAAGGTTATACTGAATGAAAGCACTTCCCTCATTTCTTCGTCTGCTTCACAGCCTCATATATGTGCAGACTTCTTGGGAAAGATGGGTGGCAATCCAGGTGATCCACGCAATTTTGATACTGCTATGTTTTATGTCAAGGGGCTTCTCCCAGCTTTTGTCTACAGACCCCAGTTCCTTTCCACCCTGACCCCAAGACTCTTTATAACGTTGCATTTGAGCATAGCTTACAGTGATTGATTTAGGGAGATCTATTTTATATAATATTCCCTGGAGTTTGGATGTTTATAAATTTATATAAATCAATAAATTTACCTGCACTTTATCTACACCTATTTTTATAAATATAAGACACAATTAGAACAGTAAAATATTTATTGACGTGTTTTACATGCCAGTGAAAAAATCTAAAATAACTCTACAGGGGAAGCACTTGATAATCATCAAATATTCTCTCAAAAGTGGCCATTACTGTTATGAAGGAAACCTCTGAACTGAGATGCTTAGCAGTTTTGTAGATAGGAGAAATATTCATAGAGAAGGCTGCCTGGCATCATCATGACTTGATAGAAGTAATGATGACATATTCATTTTATTTACCAATTATCTCATATCAAGTGAGTTTTGATTCTAAAATGAAACTAAGATCACATTGAAATAGAGGAGATATTTCAAACCTAAGGAACCTGCTGGGGAAAAGAAAATAAGTATGCTTTCTATGTTACATTTTTACCATGCAAAGGCTGTTTGAAGAGAAGGAGAGAGTAGGAGAAAATAAGTATGCTTTCTACTTTACATTTTTACCATGCAAAGCCTGTTCAAAGAGAAAAAGAATAGAGTGAGGTAGCTTACTGATTTGAGAAAGTACAAATAAGTGTCTCCAAGATTTAACACTATTCTCTTTGCAGTTTTTCTGAGCATCAGACTAGATAAGTGTAAACATTTGACTTAATTCTCAATGAACCCCCTGCTTAAGGCAGTCTATTATTTTAGAAATGTCATCATCAATATACTATGTTTGATTTCAGATAACATGTATATTTTTTTAAAACAACAATCACATGAAACAGAAATGACCAAAATAATCATGGTGAATAAGCTTTAGCAACACCGAACCCAGCGAGCATCACATAGTAAAACCCCATACTTTAGCCACTACAGTGACATCTGGTGGGAACAGGAGTTATTTAAGGCACCCTGCTGGTAGGTTCCATGCAAGTGACAGTGTCATCTCATTTTCTTGTCATTCTTGTATCTCCTGCAAAACCTCAACATTTATCAAACTCTACCTTTCAGAAAGAAATACTAAGTATAATTCAGAATATTAACACAATCCATTCAATAAATGCAATCTATATAAAAATACATTCTTCATTAGTGATGCACTCCAGGATGAGGTGCAGGGAATAGTTTTGAATCGACAAATAGAAACTGTCCTTCAAAATTACTAATAGTGTTTTTTGTAATACCTGGCCCAGATATGATGTCCAAATTATAGATCAATGTCACATTCTAGATTTGATTGACCCTTCTATTCAGCAAACTGCCCAGAAACTGAAGAACAGTTATGTGTAAGGTCTAGAACAGTTTCTGTTGTGAAGTATCTTAACAGTGGGGTTTTGTGGCAATGTGCTTCTTATATGAAATAAAGGAAGGGCTTTAGCATCTTCTCCCAGAAGCATCAAACAAATATCTCTTTTCTTTCCTGCAGATAAAGGCCAAGGAAACTGAGCTGCCTCAATTACCAGATTGTAATGGAGACAGTGAAAAGCCTGCCTCATTTAGGATTGCATAGTTTTTGTGCATATCAAAGAATCTGTGAGCAGTATTCACAGACCACGTGATACCCATTTCCCTATTCTTCATTTTCTGGTTTTAACACTCACAGTTGAGCCTTGTTTTGAGGGAATGTTTCATTAAAGATGCCACAGTCTGCTACTCCACCATGGTCATTTGATGTTCTTACATTCACTAGCCTTACTTCTTTGCAACCAACTACTAGAAAAGTTCAAATAAAATCCTTTTTCTATTGCTTTATTTATAATTTCCAGATGAAAGTGCTGGGATAATAGCCATCTTCAATAGTAACAAATTACTGCCTTTTTCCTTCTATTTTTAAAACAACATTGCAATTTGAACATATTTTGTGAGCAAAGGTTAATAAAACTCTTCCCTCTCTTGCCTAAGAATTTGACCTTCACTTAAGGGCTTAGCTGTGTTTTTCTGGAAATAGAGAAAGAGGGAAAATTACTAAGTATTGCTGTTTCTAGTACAAGTTTACTAGTCACTAGTAAGTAGCCTGTGGACTGGAGGAATAATACATACATTAAACCAGAGCACCCATTTACAGTGTGTGACAGCTTGTGGGACAGTATCCTTCAAGAGCTGTGCCAAGGTATATCAACTCCTGTAGGGAAGGAGGTTCTCAAGACAGGGCAGCTCTTGCACCCTCCCAAAGTAAGCTTACCTGCATGTTCCTGAGTGTTCTAGTTGTGCACTGAGGTGGACTGTCCACTCTGCTCTCAAGGGGTGAGGCCTGTTCTGTATCTTCTAAGTAGATTCTACACAAATGACCTATATTACCCGTAGATTCCGAAAGTCTCTACCACACTAAGAAGCCCCCTTGCTGCACACTGAGAGGATTTATTGTATTATGGCCCTGTATTTAAATATGGTAGATAACCTGAAATGGGGAGGGAAATCCTGTATCATTAATAACTCGCTCTCCAAGTTATACTTCCCTTTGGATGCTCCCAAGAACTTAATGGGAGCACGGTTTCAAAAAAACGCTCCCCTCCTCATGTTGTGGCACAGCAGTGTGAGGCTGACAACCTGTGAAGCAAGCTAGAGTCTAGGAGTATTGGCATCTTCCGTCTTCAAGACACCAAGGGGAGTATCTAGAAGTGATCCTTTCTGCTATCTTTCCTTCCTTTACTATGGCCTTACACCGGGCATGCTCAGTAGTATACATATCTTAAACTTGCGCATGCTCAGGAATGAGCCCACTTCATCCAAATATTGTGCCAGATGAGTGTGCATGGGTCCTCTAAATAAAATCCCCACACTTCCTTTGTTTTTCTGAGAGTTCTGCTTTGAGAATTCTCCCCTGAGTTCACCTTACCTGCGGGTAATAAAATCTTCTCCAGTTGTGTTGTTTATGTCTTGACTGAGCTCTGTGAGCTTCACAGTTACTAAGATGTGAAGCCATTGGGCTTGTGACAGTGACATACTAAGGTGTAATGGCAGAACCTTACACTGTCTCTGTCCAGATGTCAGCTCAGTTTCTCTGAGAGGCTCTGATTCCTGTTAATGAAGAAATCCATTAAAAATATCTGCTTCTAGACACTCTTTTCGGAAAGAAAAAATGAAGTGGAGAGGCAGGAAGCACGGGGTTCTAAAGGGGAGGTGCAGGTCTGGGAGGATTGGGGGAACAAAGGTAATGTGTTTAGAAGACATTGTATGAAATTATCAAAAAATGAACAAAAATTTTAAAAACAAGAAAATAAACTGAAGGCTGTGCCTCTAGGGAGGTGGGATTCATTATCCTGCAGAGTCAGGTTTTCTACACCTATTTATTGATGGAAATACATGATTCTGAAAGCTTGAGCTCTTTATGGTGATACCAATGAAGAGTTGGCAGCTGGATTCCTGACGTCATTGTTTAGTTACACTTGTTACTCCTTTCCTTACTAACATTAACAATCTGACTCCTCCGTTGCTACTTCCTATACTACACAAATATCTGAGAAAAATATTATTGATAATTGCATTGATAATAAGACAACAGAATACAGGACGGTTTCAGGTTGCTGAATTTTAGTCTTCTTACACATACCCTGCTAAATTCTCATGGCTCTGCTGCCTTTTTTTTAAATTGAAAATTCATGCCATATATTTTGATCATGTTATCCCCTTCCCTTTACTCCTCTCAGATCCTCCCCACCTCCCCACCCATCAACTTAATGTCTTCTTTCTCTATCTCTTTAGAAGAAGAAAGGAATAAATAAATAAACACAGGATACACACAGTAGGAACCATTCTTTTCCCTTTGTTCTTACATTAACTTGATACAGAATTGTGTTATCTTCCTCACTGTTTTCATTTCAATATCAAATGAGCTTTGAAATAGCTAAAATAGTTTTAGGCTCAAAATAAAACCTGTTAAATGTATTCAGGAGGCATATAGCTCTGGAATTGGACTGACAGTTACTTGATCGCCAACTGTACCATATGCCAGCCAGGCAGTTACTTAACAGGCTGTCTTATTTTCTTTATTTACTCAATATATATAATATTTGAAAACTATTGAGCGTAACAGTATGGAATAATATTGATGTGACTGTTACATAAAGGCTGTTATAAACTCAACTTATGAATTCATATATCTTATATAAGTTGTGTTACATGTCAAAATACTCCGTAAGTAATGAAATTGTATTAAACAAGATTTCCAATATATTGCTCAGATTAAGGAAATTGATATACCTGGCAAGTTTTGATTCCATAAAGTAATTTTCTTGGAAAACTAAAATATGCATAAAAGAGAATCCAGTTATTAACTCACTCCATACTCCATGTATCTTTTTGATATATCATTTTTCTGTGTTGTTCTTTTTCTTCATTTTATGTGTGTGTGTGTGTGTGTGTGTGTGTGTGTGTGTGTGTGTAGGGGGAGGGAACAGGCCAGCCTTGAGTTTCAACATTTGGCCTTCATACTGAGGGCCAGGATCAGATCATTGTCTGCCTTCTTCAGTTTATCCTAAACTCCAGGACCAGAAGTTTGATAACTAACGATTCTGTGAAGCAAATGGATATTGCACCCTTGAGCAGTAATGGTTTCTTTGGCATCAAGTGGAAATGATTTCCTGCTTCCTTAGCAACAGAGACATCCCTGATGCCGCCATGATGTGCTTTTCAAAGGCTCTCAGGTCTAGACTTTGCTCTTCCTCCATGTAACCCAAGAACCACTGTGACACAGCTTTGTCTTCAGAGTGTGGCCACCTTAAAATTAAAGTTCTTCTTCCTGTTTTATTATCAGCTCTTCCTCTTGTTTTCCCTTTCTGGCAAAGTGACCACTAGCCTTGTCAGTTTGGACCACCAAAGCCAAACTTTTGCTCTAGGATTCAGGTAACACTCAGATAATGTTGCTAATAAACAGCTCCAATTACTATGTTTCTCAGAAAGAGTAATTTTCCCTCCAAAAGAGTGATGGAAAACAACTAAAATAATGGAGGAAATGCAAAGCTTTGGCCATTCACATGGTTCAGTTGAGTAGCCATGGTGATGTTCCCATGTTCCGTTGTCATTTCTTAGTCTAAGTGACTCAACTGAGATCTAGTCAGATTTCTAGATGCTTTGTCAGCAATGGGTCCAGGCATCTCTCCTCCTCCCTGGACCTCTCCTTGCAGATAAGAGTTTCTTATAATATGGGGTAGCCACATTATCTGCTGGCTTCATCAGCTTCCCCAAAGCAGACAACTATAAGTTGGATGAATTTTCTACTAAGGACAAAGATGGAGACAACACACAAAATTGAGAGTCTGTATCGGCATCCTGCTTATTTTCATTGGTTTGCTGAGCAAGGATTGAACTGAAGAAAGAACACAAGAGAAACTATGAGAGGGACAGAACCTTTCTCATAGAAAGTAGAAGGTAAATGCAGCAGTCCATGTTTAGAAAGCTGAGGAATGATAAGACTCTCTTTGCTTGTCCTATACTCTGGGTTTTCTCATCCTTTCTCCAAAGCACCCCCACCCCGTTCTGCCGTGCAGCTGCCTGTAAACCTCTGTTTCTGAGCATGCCTGCTTTCTCAGAGTCTAACTCAAAAGGCATGGCTTTCTGTCCTCTCCACCTTTTCCTCCCAGTAGTTGCAGACATTCAGGGCTTGCCTACCATGCTAATTTCCTTGCAAACTAATAAAATTGTCCTGGTGCTGCCAAAAAAAGTTATACCAATATAAATATTTTCTACTTATATTTTTCCCTTACAATATTCTTACTTCACAAACTAAACCCCCCCCACACACACACACACTGAGAGCATATTGTACATTCTGTTCTAAAGACCTCTTGTTTCCATTCCTCTGTTCAATATTATTTTGATGTATTTAATTAAAGTTAGCAAAATTAAGAAACTAAGGCCAGTCAGAAAGAAAGGGAAAATTACAGGGATGTCAGAGGGAGCCCCTCATGCAAATCTAGTTGAATCTTTCTGTCAGCTAAGAATCAAGAAATCCTGTACCATTAACAATTTTGGCTGTGAAAGCTACCTAGACAGAGATATATATTTTCTGAAGAGCTATTTTTCAATGAGAATGTTGAGATAACAATGGACATGCTCAAATCTCCAGTTTGTATGCCCCTAAGACTAACCCCTCTTCTAGACATGTTCTGGTTCTCGAATAAGCCAACACTATTAACTTTTGTTTACAACGATGATTTCCCAATTTCCTTCATGCCCATGCCCTAGGGTTTGCCTAATCAGGTGGACTCCTGTGTGGTGCACCTCAAAAACCATGTTGTGAACTTACATAATTTCATCACAACCCTCTGAAAATAGCTGCTTCAGAACTCATCACAACAGCACATGTGGTCTTTGTAAACACAATGA